>PVLD010036983.1:0-10576 GCA_004027595.1 Dinomys branickii
TTGAGACCATATCACCTTGTCTATAGATTAGTTGTGATTGTACTATTTTCTATGATAATGGGTGTCTGTTTGTCAATAGGTTTTTGTACTTTTATGTTTCTAAAATAAAAAAAAAAACTGAGTTACAGACAAGGTGACAGGGAATCAACAATGGTTGTTGCATTACATATTGATAACTTCGAAGTGTATATTCAGGAACATAGATATAGACATGCAAAATTGATCAAACAATTAATCATCAACTATTCCTTACAATAAAGTGACCTAAGTCAGTAGTACAACTTGAAAGATTCATTTGAATAGTCATAGCTATTAGGGAGAGTGACTAAGAAGTTAAAAACTCATAAAAGAAATCCATAGGCCCACATGGTATTCCTGTAGCATTCAAACTAAATGTTACACTATAACAAAAACATATGTAATTATTACAAGCTGAGGGATAAATACTGCTTGGTTTCTCTTATATGAGAAATCCAAAGTGTAAATAACTTAAAAAGTAAAATAAAAAGAGATGGTATGAAACATTGAGGTAAGCTCTGTAGGGATGGAAAGGGGATCTTGGAAAGGGGGGAGGACAAGGCAGAAGGTAAAGGACAAGTAAAAATGATTCCGCTGCAATACGTATATATACCATTTCCCAGAAACGAGTATAATTATTATGTATTACACAAATATACAAATAAAAGCATTAAAATAAAAGATAAAAATATTCGCATATGTGCTTAAAACAAATAATTATCATGTATCAATTCAAAACGAAACTATAAACAAGGGAATTCCTTGAAGAATTAGCAAAAATTCTCTATAAGATTATCCAGAAAATGAAGAGAACTCTTCTCAATTCATTTTATGAAGCTGATATTACCCTGATGTGAAAATCAGACAAAAACTGTATCTGCACTCCCCCCAAAACCCTGCAGACTTCATAAATAAGGATAGAAAAAACCCTCAGGAAAATATTAGGGAATATAGTTCTTCAATTAAAAAGAGAATTATATAATGCAGTCAAGTAGACTTTATTTCTATGATGTAAAACTGGGAGAAGGTTTGAAAAAACAATATGACATACAGCATCAAAAAGCTAAATAACAAATTTCACAAGATGTACCCTACTCACATATAAAGAACATTTGATAAAATGCAACATTCATTCATTCAACCCTCAGCAAGCATAGAATAAAGTGAAACTTCCTCATATGATAAAGAACATCTAGACTGTTCAAACATAGAGAGCAATCGGGATGAAGGGAAGGAGAGGAGGAAGAGGAGGATAGCTGAGTAGGTATGTATGTATGTGCAGGATGGCTGACATGGTTGCACTGTTGTCTCATGTCATATTGATGTGGGAAACGGTGATTAGTTGTTTGATCAACCTTGTATGTCTATTTGTATTGTCCTGAGTATACACTTTGAAGCTACCAACGTGTAATACAACAACCATTGTCGATCCCCTGCCACCTGTAGTTCGGTTTTTGTACTGTTCTTGTGCTACTGTGTGTATGTTTGTTAGTGTTTTTGTTCTTTTACTTTTAAAATAAAAAAAAAGAACATCTATAAAAACCCTACTGCTAGCCAGGCATAGTGGTCCACACCTGCAATCCCAGTAGTTTTGGAGGTTGAGGCAGAAGGATCACAAGTTTGAGCCCAACCTGAGCAGCTTAGTGACTTAACAAGATCCTGTCCCTAAACAAAGAATTAAAAAAGAAAGAGAAAAAAATGTAAAAGCCTGTGGAGGTAGCTCCTTGTGAAGGCCCTAAGCTCAGTTACCAGCCACACCTTTCCCCGTGCAAATCCTACTGCAAACATCATACTTAATGAAAGACTGCTTTTCCACTAAGATTGGAAGCAAAGGTTGAATATTCACTCTTCTCATTCTTATTCAACATAATACTGGAATTATAGTCTGAACAGTAAGATAAGTAAAAGAAATGTGCATTCAAAATGGAAGCAAAATAAAACTGTCCTTATCTGTGGATGACATATGTCAAAACTTCCAAGGTCTAAAACAAAAATAAATAAACAATAGAAATCGGTACAACTCCCAAGTATAGCAAAGTAGAAGTATACAAGATGAACAGACAAAAGGAATAACATTTCCATATACTAACAACAGATATATATATATATACATATATATATATAATATACCATTTTTTATTGCTGCAAGTAAAATGAAATGCTCAGATGTAAGTCTGACAATATGTGTAAGGTCTGTATGCTGAAAACTATACAATACCCATGAAGAAAATCAAATACAATCTAAATAAATGGATGTGTTCATGGATGAGAAGACTCAATATAGTAAATATATAATTCCCGCTAAGTTCTCCTAATATTTAAAACAATTCCTGTCCAAATTTCATCAATCATTTTGTAGATACAGACATGAACAATTGTTCTAAAAATGCAGATGAATTAGGAGAATGAAAGTAATTTTGAAAAAGGAGAATAAAGGAGGAGGAATCAATCTACCCAATTTTTATAACTATAGTAATCAAGAGGGGATGATATTAGTAGAGGAATATACACATTGGTCAGTGGCACAGGACAGAAAATGTAGAAATAGACCCAAACAGTTATACTACTCCTTGTTAATGTTATACTCAAACAAAGCATCTTAAAACATACTTAACCTCAAAAGAAATAGCAAGTTCATAACTCCGCTTAATGTAACACAGCTATCCCATATAGAGCAGAAACACAATAATCTCTTCTCCCAAAGTCTCCACCATTGCAGCATTTTTCAAAAGTCCAAATTTAAGTCTCTTTTGAGACACATGACAAAACTCTCAGCTACCGACATTGGTAAAAGTAAAGTCATATAATTCCAAACTACAGTGGCACAGGGTAAACACTCCCAGTTTAAAAGGGAGAAAGAGGGGAATAGAAAAGAATCAGTCCTATGTAACTGAAAATCCGCATGGCAAACATTAAGTCCTATAGATCCATGCCTGGAATCTAAGGCATATATATGGTGATGAGATGTGAGTTCTAGAAGGCTTGTGCAATGCCTCTACTATGGTATTGCTGGTTTCAGCCCACACAACTTTAATCTTGGGCTGGCTTTACTTAGGGCCTACAGCTTCCTTCTACAGAGGTTCCACATTTCTGGCATCTCTGACTTCCTGGGGTCTCCATTGCACCTCTCATTGCTTTATACCCTCCCCTTTTAGGAGCCCCTTGTCTGGCCTCTCAGACATCCTTTAAACTCTGGGTGGAAGCCTTTCTGATTCTACAACTCTTGCATTCTTCATGCCAATAAAACCACCATCATGTGGGCAGTGCCAAGGTCAGCTGCCAGATCAAGTCTTATCCAGGCCACCTTGGACCATGGCTACAGCAAGCCTTTGAGTGATAGGGTAGCTAAGCACAATGAGATGAACCCCAGGTAACACATCCCCTAGAAGGCCCTTCTTGAGTAGGAATACCAGGGACTCACTCCTCAAATGAGAAAGGTTTATACTTTTATACTCTGGAGCCTGTGATGGTGGGGTTTTGCTGATTTGTGATACTTAATTCCCACAACTTAAAGGAGAGAAGTTTTAATTTAACTCAGGGCTTTAGGAGATTTAATACATGGTCAGCAGTCTCAAGGGAAGAAACTCATGGCACAAGGGCATGGTGGACCAAGGCTACATAGTGAATAGTGGCCAGGAGGCAGAGTAGGAGAACAGTGCCAAAAGGGAATGGAGAAAGAATACATAGCATCCAAGGTCACAACCCCATGATCCACTCAGATATACCCAAGAGGATGTTTACTAATGTCTTAAGTGTTTCTTAATCCAATGAAATTGACCTATCAGGATTAATAGTCATACTAATTCATTTCTAAGTAAGTTGCAGAAGCAACTGAGAAGGAAGATGGCCTTTTCAACAAATGGTGCTGTAACAACTGGATAATCACAGGTCTTAAAAAATGAACCTTCACCTAAGTCTCAAAACACACAAAAATGCATCATGGACTTAATGTACATGTAAAATTGCAAATGTTTTAGAAAAATAGGAGAAACACTGTATATATGGTACTTTTTTGCAAATAGTCCTCAGACTTAAGAACAAAAGTTCAAAGATTCATGAAAGAAAAATTGATAAATTAGATTTTTAAGTTACATCGTTAATTTTTGCAGTAATTGTTCACTACACTATGATGTGCTGGTATTTTAATGATGATCAAAAGGCAGTCCACATCTTCAAGGAGCTCACAGTTTAGTAAGGAAAAGAGAAAATTAAACTGACAGTTATGTGGTCAGTATATGAAGAAAGGACCACTAGCTGTCCTGGGGAATGAGGAATGGTTTACAGTGAATGGCAATGTCCTTTAACAATGAATAGGTGCTTACCAGGCAAAGGAGGAATGAGAGACTATTCCAAGCAGAGAAAACAATATCTGCAAAGCAGAATTGTTAGATAACACTGCGACTAGGGAATGGTCAAAATATTCAGAGGTCAAAAGCATGAGATCTGAAATATGACATTTTGAGGTAGAATCTACAGAATTTAGTAACTGATTTGACAAATGTTAAGTGGGTGGCTAAGAGAAAGAGGGAGAACAAGATGCTTCTGAAAGTCTTACTTTAGGGAACCAGGACCATTAAATGTGATCCAGAACAGGAAAGGGAGAAAGGCGTTGTGTTTTGAGAGGAGGGGGACACAAAGACATATTACATTTGATGTACACGTATGTCTCAGTAAAAATATATTACATACGACTGGAAATATGTGGCTGGTATTCAAAAAATAGTTCTAAGCTAGAGATGTAACTATGAGAGGCATCCAAATTTAGGTTGAAGCCATAGCAATAATACATTATACTACATACTGAAAGGACAAATTGAGAAGCTGGGTGTGTATTTATGTGTAAGAAACAAAAGAGAAATTAATAGAGCAAGGTCCAATGTTCTTTTCTGACTGTTGCCATTTAGTTTTCAGAAAAATGGTTTAGATTCTCTCCAATGCATTCAACATTGAGAGAACTCTGGCTTGAGTAAGACAAAGAGTTGAAGAAGTTGCAGTACATCCATGGCTGCCAGCTCCCTTCCTCCGTAAGGCATCTCTAGGGATTTGCTGAAGTCAGCAAATAAAATCCCATAGCTTTTATTGCTGAATTATCACTGACTACTGAAAGTGACTTGGAAATCATCTAAGAAGGCACAGCTCAAATCCCTCATGCCAAAAATGATGTTTTTCTTGTCCAGAATGAAAAAAAAGGAGACACTTTCATGCATGTGCTACTGATTTGTGATTTATAATATGGACAGAATAGGAAAGTAGATTTTTCAAGAAAGACAAATTGGTTGATGGGAGATCTTAGGGTTGACGGAGAAAATTGGGCACATAAGAGTATGAGGTTCAATTCCTGGCATTCTAGAAATGCAGAATTATTGTTCTGGAGAATATTTTACAGTGCTTAAAAGTGATTATTTAATCACTTCTTCCTGTCTTACAAAACAAATATTAAAAAAAAACTAAAAAACTACCACATGGCTTCCCTATTTTGAAAAGTGAGGCTCTCCGCATGGACATTAAATGGGCTGTGAAATTAGTTGGCTTGGCAGTTTTTGTTTCATTTTTGCTTCTTCTTTGTTGAGCCATTTGTGGCAAGTAGCTATTTCTGAGTCTGAAAACTTTTATTTTTTCAGGTTAAATAATCTTGTTTCATTTGTGAAGCCGTCCTCAAGCTGGATGGCTTTTCTATCCATTAACGTAGAGCACTTCCTTTGATTGTTCACATTCTCTGCAGTCATCTTTAGCGGTTGTGATAGGATCACTTTAACTCTTTGATCAAAATCTGTGTTTAAATATTTTTCAAGACAGTCTGTTCTCTGCAAGGGATATAAGACCTTGAAAAAAACATTTCAAAGAAAACAGCATTAGGCCCTGTTGTTAAAGGAAGTTAGTTGCTCTGGGATATTAATTAAGCACAGTTATTGTATCTGAATCACACTGGTGTCTTGTAACTGCAGCTAAATAAACGCAGTAAAGTGGAGGAAATGCAGAAGAGAAAAGCTGAAAATATCTCTTGCTTAAGGAAAGAGAGAAATGGGATTTTTATATACTTAGTGGTATCATTTCCTTAATGAAGCTTCTCGTTTTCTATAAATTCTATCTGCTAGGTAAAGACAAAATAACGGTCTAAAGAAATCTGAAAGCAAGGAGGTTGAACAGCCGTATTTAGAGTTCTCCACTGCCTAGAGAACAGTTTACCTGTACCCAGCACAGAATAAATGATAAATAACCACTGAGCAGCAGACATAAGTACTTTGGATGCTGAGAAAGTTCCAAGGATGAACACATGCTGCTAGAAGAGTATTTTTATTGTATTTGAATTAAGATTTGGGGTTAGTTGACAAAGAGCAACAAAGTAGCACACATAATAGTGCCTTAACTGTTTGTTTTTAAAAATTGCTCTAAAACTTCCTGTGGCTGTTAATGTTAAATTGAGGTATTCTCATATCAATATCTATGACTTTTTAAAGTGGAAAGGCATAATTTTCTCTTGTCTCCATATGATTAAGCATAAATTTTCACTTTTATGAAGACACTGAATATGAAAAAATAGAATGGAAAGAGTTGATATTTCTTGAGATGGTAAATTCAAAGTACAAGAGGCAATCACAATGTATAGTCAATGTTTAAATTAAAACCATTTATTATGGTACAAGACACAGTACCATTAATTTCCCTCAGAACATTCCTCCTTGCTTCAAACGTACTCATCCCATTGTTATTGCCACTTTCTTTGCAGTTCTGAAGTACTATTTTCTGACTGTCTCTGCAAGTTGTGATAAGAAAGTGAATACCACTGCTGCTCACCATCCAAAAGAAAGGCAGGCTCACAAAAATATTATAACGGGTCATCTTCCACTGTGTTTACTGGGTGTGCCACTTTGCAACTTCTGACTTTTGCCCAAAGCTAAAATGACCACCAAACGTAAACTTTTTCAATTGATTCGGGACATAGAGGCAGCCACAACAACGTAATTAAAGACACGAAAAAGGACTTGCAGAATTGCCTCAGAAAGGGACTCAGTGATGCAGGGGGGAGAGAGGGAGGGGAGGGGAAAGGGATAAAGAAGAGTTAAGGTGTGTTATGTGCACACATCAACTCCCCATGATAGATGTAATCATTTCCTACCACAAGGAGTAATAAAAATCTTTAAAAATAACAAAAGAAAGTCTCAAGAATAGTGAGATAAGTGTGCTTGAAACACAGAAGAATATTTTAGGGGTATGAATAGCAATGCATTTTTTACTGTAATAAATTTTTAAAACTTTAAGCATTCACCATATCTGTAGAACACCCATGTATCTTATCTCTATGCTTTTGTTTCAACCTGACAAGAAATCATTGAAAAAGAAATGGGAAATCTGACTCAGATATATTAAAAACCATGCCTAACCTGTCAGTCCACTGCTCATCTTATATTGGGGCTCCCAGGTGTGCTCCCCAACGTATCATTCATTCA
This sequence comes from Dinomys branickii, assembly GCA_004027595.1. Classification (NCBI taxonomy): domain Eukaryota; kingdom Metazoa; phylum Chordata; class Mammalia; order Rodentia; family Dinomyidae; genus Dinomys; species Dinomys branickii. The sequence goes on from PVLD010036983.1 coordinate 7,467, forward strand.
TCCATCAGCTATTCATTTATTCATCAAATGCTGTATTCTGGTACTGGCCTTGAGTTTGAGTTCAGTGGCAAGCACAAGGTCCTACATTTATGGAGTTTCACCTGTCCCTGACTAATTCGCCATGTCTTCTGGAGTTCTCTCTTTTCAACCTGTTGACATCCTGTATTTTCTCTGACACAGTCAACTAAATTAGTATAGGAAAAAACTATTAGGTCACATCCAGTACATCCCTCTGGGGACAGTGAAACCACTCCCTGTATTATGTTACATGACTTCTCAACATTGTCCTGTCTAGTTGTAAATAACTGTGACTCAGTGATGGGGTTTCCACTATTTCCTCTCAAAGGTTTGCTCACAATCCAGTAATTTTTAGTGGCAAGATGGTCTCTCAGATACCTTTAAACAGCCTTATCTTGATTTCACCTAATTATGCTCTGATCTACCATAATTCTATTCTATAAAATCCCTTTTTGTGTTCCTGTATTTTTTTTCTTGTGGTACTGGAGATCTAGCCCAGGGGTACTCCTCTGCCATTGAGCTACACCCACATCCATTTTTATCTTTTTTATTTTGAGACAAGGTCCTGCTAAGTTGCCCAGGCTGGCCAAGAGCTTGTAACCCCTCCTGTATCAACCTCTTGAGTAACTGGGCTTATACATATTTACCACTGCGCCTGGCTTATTGCTGTATTTAGACCCTTCAAATATAGCTACAGAGCTATTACACACACACACACACACACACACACACACACACATATCCTTCTCTCCAGCATGGCTGACTGTTAAACTACCTGCAGCTGAAGAAACTAACCCTACATGACTTCAAGCCATCTAAGTATTTCATACCCTATGCAGAAAAACACCATCTAATTCTTTGCAGTTCTGGGGTCCTATCTTTCAGATTTCTGTCTACATATGAGGCAGAGAGGTGTGTGTCAAGAGACCACAGATTGTGCTGGAACTACTGTATATCCTATCAACTCCACTCTTATTTCTCTAGGGTACAGGAATATTTCCTCAGTGATCTTTTTCTAACCATATGTTTCAAGGGTATCAGAGTGATCCAATTTTCTCAAAAGAGTATCTTAGGAGAGTCAGCAGTCTTTCTAGGTCCAGAACTCAACTTTTGTTGGAAACCTGCTAGCATATCCTGTACAAGTTGCTATGTGTATATTATGTAAATTTAATATGTCCCCGTTTCTCCAAGAATTAACAGTCCAATAAAGAAGATATACAAATTTCTCTCCCCAATTCATCTACCATTCTCCTAAAAATGTTGTTGAACTGCAGATGTAGCCCAGTGGTAGAGTGACTGCTAATCATAAGCAAGGCCCTGGGTTCAAACTCTAGCAGAGAAACAGAAATACTTACATATACAATTCCTCATCTACTATTTATCCTTTATTAAAATTGAGTGTGTTTTAATGTATAGTTTTGGTTTTTGTTTAGTTTTGTTTAACTCTGTTTTGTGGTGCTAGGGATGGAATGCAAGGCCTCCTAGTACACGGAAAACAAGTTCTTTGCCACAGAGCTACATCCCTCCGACCCTAATGTTTTCAGGAATGCTTTTCTGTGAAAGTCAACTAATAGCCCCTGAATGAGCAAACCCAGTAGTCTCTTTTAATATTCATCTACCTTGACTACAGTATTTAGTAGTACTTACTGATGGCCTGCTCCTTCTTGAAATCCTTTCCCTGACTTTGGTTTCCATGGCATCACCCTCAGCATCACCCACCATATGTCTCTTCCTACATCTCTAGTTGCTCTTTCTTTCTCCTTTTACTCTTCCTTTTCTCCCCTCACTCTCAGACGAATGTTTCTTAGACCCATTCACTTGTCACCATATTCATTACTAAAATTTAAGTTTAACCAACCACCATCTCTTGCCTGAATTATTGCAATTAACTTCCTAAAAGTTTCACTGGTCCTCTTCTCCCTACAGTCTGTTTCCACACAGCAGCCAGTGCTATTATCTCCAAATCCCAAACCAGTCACATCATTATCTTGTTTAAATCCTCTAACAACTCCCCCTATGAGTAGAGTACATTTAAACTCATGACTAAAGCAAGAAGGCCCTATGTGGCTGTGCCCTGATTACTTCTTTAACTTCATTTGCCTTCATGATTCCTGTGGTCAATAAACTACAACTTCAATAATTTTCTCTCAGACCTTCGAATATAGAATATTTTTCCATCTCAAGAACCTTTATACTGATGTCCTTCTGCTTGGAATACTCTTATCCTCACATCTTTATGTGGCTTCCTCCTTATCACTCATTTGTTCAAGTATTTTCAGAGAGGCCTTTCCAGAACTACTGAAAGTTTCCTTGCCCCAGGTGTCTCCATCATACCCACAATCCATTAGTTTACATGCCTTTACAACAATGATTTATTTTATGTTCCTTTCTAAAACTTAGCACTAACTGATGCTATGTATTTGTCTGTGATTTTCTACTTCTCTCATCTCCACCAGAATATCAAGTCTATGAGTAAAAGAACAATTTTTCACTGTTCTATCACCAGTTCCTACAACAGTACCTGGCAAAGAATGTAGGCCTAGTACACATTTGTCAGATTAATGAATAAATGATTCCTCTCCCTGGGCTTAGCTTGTAAATGTTATGTCTCCTAGGACTTAGTCCTTAGATCGCTTCCCTTCCTTTCAATTTTTTTCTAAAAGATCCCATCCAACTCAGTGGTTTTATTTACCACCTACTCAGATAAATTCAAATCTAATTTATTGAGTTCTTGCTTATTTTTTTGTTCCTTAAACCAATAGTTACAACTCCCTACTGGGCATTTCTTAGAGGTGCTTCAGATGCTACATTTCCAAACTAGATCATTTTACCTTCCTTTTAACAGAAGGTACATAAAATACCCAGCCAAATGTTCAGGACCCACTAGGCACCCAGTAACTTTTAGGTCTCCTACATAGCATTTGTAACTTATAACTCCATCCAGTCTAATAAGCAACAAACCTTGCAGAAGGAATCTCCACACTGTTTTCCACAGTAGTTGTCCTAGTTTAGAATCCCATGAACTATGGAGAAGGTTCCTTTTCTACACATCACTGCCAACCTTTGTTGCTTTTTGCAGTCTTTTAAAAAAA
>PVLD010036984.1:0-10575 GCA_004027595.1 Dinomys branickii
GCGCCTGGACCGATCCCCGCTTCTTCCCCGCGGGGATCGTCCCCGGCTCCCAGCGTCTGGGACTTTCCCACGTCTCGCCCCGGCAGCCTGGTCCGCCCTACCACATCTCCCCCGGCATCTCAGAGAAATACGCCCAGTTTAAACTTCCCAGCCGAGGTTCCGGCATTCACGCTCACCAAGTCTGTCTCGAGCTGGTGGTCTTTATTAAGGAGGTTCGCTCCCTTGCTGCTCACCCGGTCGCCTTCTTCCCCGGATCCGGCAAGAAGCACTTTTGATCAATCAGAGCACACAGAGCAAGTAATGTACTTCCATTTCTATACAGTTAGGGAATTGAGATCCCAAGCAGAACACACAAGATAGCTACCCAGAAATAAATCCTGACATCACAGTTACACCAGGCATATACTAAAGAGCATCACAGGAAGAATGTTAGTATGGAGCATCAGTCTAAATACACATTAGGATTTAAATATTTAGGGAAATTGGGAATCATTAAAGAGAACTGGGGTGAACTTTTTTCCTGTGCTCTTGTTATTTTGGATACTATGACAGCTAAAATGGATTGTCAACTTGATTGGCTTCTGGGTATGTCTGGGTTTGTCAAGGAGGCATGACTTAGTGTACTACATATGATTCCTGGTCTTGTCCTCTCTGGCTCAGCTCCCGTGCTCTGCTTCCCACCCGCTAAGAGCTGAACAGCCGTGCTCTGCCACCCCACTCTCCCCCCAGGACTTTCTTGCGTGGAGTGTCCTGTGCAGCTGACCACAGACTGAGCCCCCAAGAGCATAAGCCAAATTAAACATCTCCTCCTTTAAGTGGTGAGTATATCATTTTTGATGGGAAAGCTGACCAGTATAGAGTCCAACAATGATAAGCGTTCTATGATAGGTAGTATTCCATGGTAGGGTAGCAAAATAACTCATCTATGCACTCAAATATGCTGTCAGTTTAAGTAATGGAAACTTCAAAAGTTTTAAAAATTAGTTAAGTGTAGGATTTTTTTCCTGGGTTCCAGATAGATTGCTGGTTCAGTCCTACAGAGCCCCTTCTCTGACTGGAGTAAATAAAATTATTTGCCTGTAGCAAGGGGCAATTAGGCAGGCTCCCAGGCAGGATGGGTATCTTCAGTCTGAGTCAGGCCTCTGCCCCATGCAGGAACAAGATTGTGTCTGGATTTTCATGTATCAGAATCTTATTGTGCCATGATCAGTTCTAGTACACCACCCTGCACTGTCTATGAAACCTCAAAGGCTTGAAGTTTCTTAGATGTATTTCCAAAAGTTAATAAAAACATTTTTTAAAATGTTTTATTAGGAGAACATGGGAAAAGAGAGATTACTTCTTTTTTGAAATAAAATATTTCCTGGACTAACTTTAGCATTACTGTAATATTTCTCTTTTGTGGAGCCTATGAGATTAGCCGCAATGAAAAACTCTGCAAAAATATATTTTTAAAGTAACTGAAAGATGAACCTAAAAGAGTTGACAGAATTTCCAAATGAAAGTTACAGTTTTTTGCTTCTATTCAAGTCTTGTGTTGATTCTCCATCAATAACAGACTTTGTACTGTCACAGGTAGCACAGTGGATACCTTTGTTGCCAAATGACACACAAATCCCACAGCTTTCTACTCCCTAATGCTTGAAAACAAACAAATAACGCAATGGTGGACAAGTGTCACAAGCTATGGAACAGACATCTCAGGGCACACTAAAAGAAATTATCACAGCTAAATATCTTTTACCTAGTAATTAATCTCCGTAACACTTCGAAGATTTCCAGAGTAGTTCCACAATAAAAGATATCCAGGGAGGAAGAGACAGGCCCTTTGTTAGAACTCAGTATCGCTAGTGAACCTATCACTAACACCGATGCCCCTGAGGACAGGGTAGACACAGGTAGCACTCAAGGGACTCTTGTGATTAGCTAGATTAGATACAGGGAAGCCCAGCGACACACCTGCAAAGCAGTATGTCCATACGAGTGTTGACAGCGCATGGGAGGGACGCTGCAGCAATACAGAAGATTAGTGCAGCACAGGATCAGAGGAGAGTAAACACTGGTGTTAGTGGTAGTAGAAGCCAAGACAAATTAAACCCAGTAACCAAAAGTGTGACTGTGGAAGAAAGAAGATGGCAGCAAAAAGTCCTGAGCTTGGTACAGACAAAAAGCAAAGGGACTATGCATCCCTAAGGCATCGCTGGAACACGCCAACCAGGGATCTTACAATAGAGAAAGAGGAGTCATTTGATCAACATACTCACATTGAACTCCTTCATTTCGAAGGACCAGGAACACAGGACTAAGCAAGTAATGGCCCTGTTTCTGGAAGCTATAAATAAAGTTATTGCATCACAAGAAATACATCTCCTATGTCTTCATCTAGATCACTGAAGTCTGTCAGCAGAGCCAGCCGAAGGTGCATTTGGGAAGGCTTTCCAGGGAATAAAAACAAACAGCAATAGGCCCATAAACTCTCCACAGCACAGAACAGAATGACTCATTCTCCATAAGCACTGGCTGTCTATGTCTTTATTCTATCAGATCTTAATAAAAGCTCGAGAATTTCCAGGAGTGATGATCACATTGGATACTCTTGTTTAGGGAGAAAGGACATACTGGGATGTAAGTGTAAAAGACAAAACAAGATTAAAAAAATAACCCATAAAGATACATAAACTTAGGTTTAGGTAGAAAACTTGGTCCCTTATACGTGAGGGCATCACCTACCATGTGTTGCTAGGGGCAGAGTAAGTACACGCAGTTCTAACATTTATAATCTATTTTTAATTTTTTACTTATGTTGCGTCTGTATTAGGGTCAGATCAGGAGACATCAGACACTCAGACATCTGATTGCAAGATTCTGGGTAAATCATTCCCACTTGTTTAACATCAAAACTGATGAAGCACCTATTTAAAAACATTTGTGGAGTTACAACCACAAAGGTAGAAATCATGGTTTCTTACATATTACAACCACATGTTAAGATACCAGATTTCAATAAATACATTTTGTATTTGGAGGACTTGCTTTATCCCTCCACACACTCAGGTTAGAGAGACCATTGAATACATGTTCCTTCACAAAACTTAATTTTTTTTTTTGAACTCTGCGTTGACCCTAAGTTTAGCAGCATTCCAAATTCAGTCTACTTTGCCCATGCAAGATATTGCAGCTAAGCAAACCTCTGTTCCAAAAACCTCATAAACTGTATAAGCTGCTCAATTTACCCCTGAGGGAGCAAATTGAACAGAACTGGACTGTCATAATGTTTGAGACTGTTTGCCAAAGAGATTCAGGGTTAGTTCTAGATAGATTGAACTAGTTAAAGTGGTGATATATATGGGTCTCCCATTCTTTTAGTAATATTTGACCAAGTAGTCCCTTTAGTTCTGGATGCCAAACTTTATTTAATATTCTTAAAGTAGGTTTGGTGAGGAATGGAAAGAAAAAGCAAAGGAAATTGGGTGCTCTTTAGGTGCCAAGAAATTACTGGGGAACTCTATATATTTTTATAGCTTATTAATTCTGCCACTATTGTGAGTGCCTGCCGTGAGATAAGCATTTGGGACTCAGTATTGAAGAAGAAAGAGATAATTTTTGTCTCTGTGAAGCTTATAATCCACATGACTTGCTTAAACTGAATAAGTTTGATAAATATTTGACATTACCCTATGTTGATTTTGAAATCTAATGGCTCTGCTCTGTGACCTTTGCCAAGTTTATAATGCTTCAGTTTCTTAACTATTAAAGGAAGGGTGCTCACTGAGGAAAGCACATGTAAAAAGCCTGGCACAGTGCTTGGTACACAACCAAGGACCTTCTCCTGGCTGCCCTCACAGTAGTAGAGTGGAATTTGGAACTGCTTTTGGAGCCACCAGGGGACAGTAAGGAAAGAGACCCACCAGAAGGCACCAAGAAGAAATTGGTCCTCTTACTGACATCTGTTAAAAACCAGTTTTATTAGTGTGATAATTCATAAACACACAAAAGAAGCAAGCGTGTGGTTATTTTTCAAACCAGTAATCAAAGCAAAAGCAAAAGTAATGGCTTCAGTTATTCTGCAAATATATGTTAATGAGCTATTCTGTGGCAGTCTCTGAGAATAAAAATAATACCTGCCCCATGGGGTAGTGTGGAGATTGAATTGCAAAAGGACTGATCAACCCTGCATATTTAGGAGCTATTGTGTGTATTATTTTGTGGTGATAAATTTTTAGATTGGGCACCAGAGAAGTAGTACTATTTATTGTCTATAGAAAGCTCTAAAAGTATTTTACTTTTCCAGCTAATCTCTTTCTTACCCAAGGAAGCCAAAATTTTTCTGGTTTATAATTTCTCTTCATTTTCCAATCAGCTAAATCACCGAAACACAGGGTAATAACATGGTATCTAAACACACCACATCCAAAAGATTCTCAAGGACACACTGGGACGATGAGCAGAAATGTTATTTATATCTTCCAAAGTGACGGAAACATACAATGAATGTTTAAATTTTTTAAAAGTACAGCAAAAACCACTGCTACTAATCCCCCTTAAGATACTTGCCTGTACTTTGACCACACTGATGCTATCATGCGTGCCCCTTTCTGAAGAAGTTTTGGAAGTCCTCTTTTGTGAGCATCTAAGGTTGTGCTGCTGTAACTGTCTCAAAGCCTCAAATCTATCCGGAATGTTTACCTTCGTGGTCATCTTGACTTTGGAATAGAGACAGAAGTCTTACAGTGCCAGCCGGTGGATGAGGTAGATGTGGACACACTGTAATGGGTTTTTGAGCCTAGCTCTCCAATGGATGACATTGAGCAACAAAATTCACCGTGTTTCTTATCACACCTTGTAAAGACCTCACAAAAGAGGATTTCTAGAACTGCTTCAGAAAGTAGCAAGAACGATGGGATATGTGTGTTAGAAGTGAGGGGAATTTGGGGAATTACTAGGGGCAATGTGTCTTTCACTATAATAAATTTTTGGTTGATACATTGTGTCAACTTGAGAAGTTTAGAAGCTTAACTGAGTGACTCAGCAGGGGCCCAGGGTCCTCACTTTGCAAACAATCTGATCCTGTGCAAGGGACGGTATGGAGACGGTGTGAGTGCTACACCAACCCTAGGGAGTGGTAGCCTGCTTACAGCAAACTGGCAGAAAAGTTGCCTGCTCCCCCTTTTTTGCTGTTGTTGCTTTTGCTGGCTTCAGCTGCTGTGAACTGTTGCCCTTCTGCCCTGCCATTCTGCTTTGCAGGCAGCTGATTATGGCCTGAAACCTCTATGAACTGTGAACTAAATAAACCCTTTCTTCCTTAACTTTAAATGTTGGGTATTTTGTCCTAGCAATGAGAGAAAAGTAACTAAGACAAGCCCTGTCTCTATTTCTAGTGACTGTATTCATTGCAGAGTTCATGTCTGCACGGTTAGATCACGGCAGCATTGGCAAGGAGAAGAGAATATGAAGGGCTCCTAACAGCAGCATGTCAGGTTCAACCACATGAGGCAAGAAAATACTAGACTGGATGAAGATAAGAAAATAAAACCAAATGCAAATTACAACAAAAAGAGTATATGAAAATACGCCTCTATTCTATCCTGAACAAGTGGCCACCTTAAGATTTTCCAGGCAAAATGCAGAATAGCCACACAACGTGGCTAGCATGTCCACTAAATGAGTATTTGCTCTTTATCTGAAACCCAAAGTTATCTGGTTGTCCTGTATTTTTGTTTGCTAATTTAGTAACCCAACACATGAAGACCTCTGCCCACACATAACACAGCACATTTTCTCTTTTGAAGATAAATCTTAACAAAGAATTAACTGAATAACAACTAGTTGGTTAGGTAGCAACCTTCATAGTTTATCAAATCTTTATTTATCCTGCACAGCAGAAAACCCAGAGGCACTGCTTCACCTACCTTTCTGCTTTTGTAGCCCACGAAAAGCTGACTGGAAAGCAGCAATTAACAAATACGCACTTGCAGCACAGAACCTAATGAGGCAACTCAACACAAAACGTAAAGAAAACTGATAATGTACAGCAATAGGACATCCAATCTGTTCATTTCCAGTCCAGGGCCTGGGGTTGTTTTTTAACCTACTTTTCTTCACAGCAAGTGGCAAACATAACTAAGATCTAAGATATAGAAAAAAGAAACAAGAAGAATTAAAATATATACAGGTACAAATTCCCTATGATGAATATGATCATTATGTATAACAAAAGTATACCAACAAAATTAATTAAAAAATACAAGAAACTCAGTAGTAATCCTCAAAAATTGACATACTTCTTCTCTCTGCTTTTTGTTTTTTATCATTTTCATTGAAATATATATATTATATGGGACAGTGCATTGACAATGTCCTAAGTACATGTTTATGTTTCCTTAGTCTCAAAAGTTTTTAAGTCAGCCAATTAGAGAGACTAGATACATCCCTAAACCATAAATATGACTAGAAGTTCAAAATGTTTATTAATAGTTAAGTTTAAACCATCAGTTTTTCTTCTCAATTTACTTCTAATAGCACTGCCTGTATCATTAGTACAAAGAGAGAAACAAATGCCAAAATTTATCTGGCTCCCTAAGAATAGCACCTCTTATAGCAAAGAGAAGATAGGCTCTGAGATCCAAAAGACCTGACGGATGGCTTATCACTTGTGCGATATTAGACACTCAACTTCTTGGAATCTCATGTTTCTATATCAGTAAAGTAAGATCAAATGATGACAACCACAGGTCAGCAGCGAAACTGGTATCACCTTAAGGCACCAAATTTCAAGGGTATGATCTTGCACAAACACATATTCTGCCTAAAGGTCATTTTTATCCGGACTCATCCAGAAACTACATGTCCATTCATATGAGTGTTGAGTCTTTCTCCATTAAATGGTGGTGAATGCTACACCAATGTGATTTTCAAAAGGCTTTTCATTCTGTTTAAGATGTCAAAGTAACTAAGTACTAATTGTATTCTTTACCTTTTTGCAATATTTTATAAACAGATTAAATATATATGTATGTACATATATATATCCATAATATCTTACAAATTACATTGAAGCAACTCTCTTGAGATTTTTTTCGTAGTAAGTAAATATGGTCACTGTCTGACTTCTAATTACAAATAAACATAGCAAGGATGGACAATTTTGCATCACAGAACAAAACTGCTTGGCATTCTTTGAAAAACATTCCCATGCTCACAAACAGAGAGATAATATAATGCAATATTTCACTAGAGATTACTTAAATTTTTGCTCTTATCAAATAACATATTCAGAAGAAATTCAGTTTAGGACAGTAAAGAGATCAGATACATATGTTTTACTGTCTTTTAAAAAACTAAATATAAAATCTATGTATAGCTTAATCAAAAAAAGTAATTAGTGGAATGTAATAACTTTGCTGCTATATTTTGCTATGTTTTAAGATATTGCTTATTTAGTATCTTGAAGCAGGACATTTCTTTGATAGCAAGCTCAATATACTGTGAAATGTTTGAAATATTTAAAGCATATTATGAGTAAGAATATTAAATTATCAATTTGAAATCCAAGATTCTCATCTTACAGCAGCAAACAGAAAACAGTGGAAACCAGTTCTATGCCCACTCCACTTTCTCTAGGAGTTAGACATGTGTTCTTGTAGGCAATGCCATGCCTATGGGATCTCATCCACACCAGGCTTCCCGTCTTTGCCTGAGGAGACACACATCTAAACCTGGGATAATCAATGGGACTGGTTTTGGAAACTGCAGCTTAATGTTGGAATAAGCTCTTTCCTTATTAAAGCATTGGATGCCTATCATGTGATGAAAAGGAAACCCTACCTTCTGATTGCTCTTGAGAAGGAAAGAAGACTGGAACACACAGCTGCCATGCAGACTGTCCAGGAGACTACTTGACTGAATCCCAGCGCTGACAGGAAAGTGTGCCAGACTGAGGGCAGCTAAGGACACAGGCAATAATCTGAGCTGGGGTGCACTCATTTGTGATTGTCCCTGCCCAGGGCATGGCATGAGCAGGAGGAAACCTCAGCACCCTGGTTCTCCCTAAGAGAAAGAGCTGGAATGTGTGTGTGCTGCCCAGGCTTTTAAGGACTGCTAGTAAGACTGATTTCTGTCTTGCCTGACTCAGAGTTTTGAAGGAATCTCTACTTGAAATGCTTGAACCACTGAGGGAAAAAAAAAAGAGCTGAATGGCTGCCACAGAGAAAGCCGAAGTTGAGATATTTTCATGACTGTTCCCTTGGTAAAGGAAGAGAAGGTTGGAGCATATGTTCAATGCTCCAATACTCCGGGGGCTGCCCAAGGGAATGTTTTCTGTCTCACTGATGGGACCTGGCATACTCTAGATATCTAAGGGACATGTTGGGGTTGATATAGCTCAGTGGAATAAGCGCTTGCCTAGCAAGCGCAGGGTCCTGAGTTCGATCCCCAGTACCGAAAAAAAAAAAAAAACAATCTAAGGGACATGTTATGGTTTGTGTCTGGGTGTCCCTGCAAAGCCTCATGCAGTCATGGGGCAGGCTTCTAAAGTTTATGATTGATTCAGGGTCCAATGTTGGAATTATGGATGTGAGTGCTACATCTTCCCTGGGGTGTGTAGTTTGCTTACAATGTAAGGGAGGGAAAGAGGCTGTTAGCCATTGCCATTTTCCTCTATTTCTCTTGTTGATTTTGCTGTTTTCTGCCACCTTGAACTGTTGCCCTTTGTCTTGTGCCAGTCTGCCTTGGAGCCAGCTGAGTATGGACTGAAACCTCCACAAACTGTGAGCTAAATAAACCTTTCCTTCCTTAATATTAGGCGTCAGGTATTTCATCTCAACAATGACAGAAAAGTAACAGACACCAGAACTAAAAAAGCTGAATAGATTACAGAAAATCTAAATAATTCTCAGTACTTCAAAACATATCAGAAGAGGCAAGATATTATAAGCTTATAATAAAAGAAATTGGGAAAGAACCAAAATTTTGCATTCATATGTCAAAAGAAGATGCATTCACAGGAAAGGATGAGAAGCCTCTGGAATCTTTAGCTATGACTGTTCATGAAAATCTTTCCCTCTGTGAAGCCAGTCAGTAAAACTGAAAGAGGCCTATGTGTTATCAAATGCACAGATTCCAAGACAAAGTAATAAGGCACATGAAGAAACAGAAACGTACAGCAACCAGCAACCAGGAACTTGCAGAGATTTCTAAAGGATCTATGTGTTAAAAGTAAGGGCAAACTAGCTTTACAGGCTACTCTGAAACAACTCTAAGAAAGTTTCTTAAAAAGCCTTAAAATAAGAAAATTTATTTTTAAATAGAGTAACTACTGGCCTAAATGAACATTCAAATGTTTTGAAGGTTTAAAGGAACTGTCCAATCACTGAGCACAGGTCTAGCACTCATTCAAGTGCTGAGACACAAAGAGGCAGGAAAATGTGACCTATTATGACAAAAACCAGTCCATAGAAATAGACATCAAAATGATAGGCACTGAGGTGTGCATCTAATTAGTTGCTATAGACATCCTCCAACATGTCTTCCAGAAGTGAAAGGAAAGTATAAACCTGGAAAAAGAAGATAGGAGGTGTTAAACTATCCAATGTCTACACATTTTAAAAAATTCACTGGCTCGGCCTAACAATGGTGTGAGGATCTGTGTACTTTAAGCTACAGCAATAGAAGTTAAAGCATGTAAAGAAAATAGGCCAAAATCAAAATTTTACTTTCAGTGTCCTATGGAACAATACCAATTGGTCTAACATATTTACAGCTAATCTCAGATAAAGGGGAAAGGAGGGAATAGTTGAAAATTATTCACCAGAGCATTCTGCAACAGATTGAAAATGTTGATCCACATTCAAGAAGAGCGAGAAATCACCAAGTAAGATAGATAAAAGTAAAATCATACTAAGATCCTCCAAGAACAAACATTTTAATACTACTGATAAACACGAAGAGGAAAACCTTACACACACCAGTAAATAAAATAAAATTAAACAAAACAATGCCCTCCATACAGAGGAACAATTATAAGACTTGTAAGACAAGTGACTTCTCAGTAGAAACAATATAAAACAGAGCCAGTGGGATGACATTTTCAAAGAAAACAATTATTTCAAAACAAGACCAAAAAACTCATAAAACCAAAAAAGTTTTCTCATCATGCAGTTGTATAATCAACAAAATCATCTCTTCAAAAAGTACAAGTAAAGACATTTGTAGGTCAACAAAGGTTGAAATATCATTGAATAGTATAGCTATCAGATCTGCTTTATGAAATATCTTTCTAAAAGATATTTAAGCTATTTTTCCAAGGACAAGAAAGAAAACAGGCATACATCAACAACAGCAACAACATCCACAACAACAACAACAGAAGAAAAAACACCGCTTCTTGCTGCTTTACATATTGTTATCTTCGAAGTGTGTGTTCAGGCTAACACATACAGATATACACTATTAATCTAATATCCTGTCTTCGATTATTGCTTAGCATTAAGTGATATAATACAATAGTAGAACCATGTTAGCCCTCCTGCACATATGTATATTCATGTATATTCCTCTATACATACATACATACATTTT
>PVLD010036985.1:0-10574 GCA_004027595.1 Dinomys branickii
TGTCCCAGTAGCGCGTTCTCTGTCGGGTTCAGGAGCTGAAGCCGTTCTTCCCTCCGCACTCGCTCTCTCGGCTGGTCGTCTTCTTCCCGGAAGTCCTCATTTCTGTCTTCATATTGCTATATTTCATTGTTTGGGTGGTAATCCTCTGGGAGGTTCTCTCTCTGCTGCCTACCCGGTCGCCATCTTCCCGGAAGTCTCCAGAGCAATAATTTTTGATCCTTAATGACCACAAAAGTTTCCTGGGAGTCTCATCCAAAAGCAGACTGCCGAGTCCCACTCCCAGAGGATCCGATTCAGTAGGTCTCAGCTGGGGCATGAGAACTCGCAGGTCTAACATGTTTCCAGGTGATGCTGACACTCCTGGGCAAACAATGACACTCTGAGTAGAAGGATCTCTGCGTGACAGTCATTGTGGTATGAAGTCAGAGTCCCAGGACAGCAGAGATGCTGTTGCATCCAGTGTGTGCAAGGAAGATGAGCTAATTGTGTGGTAGGATTTGATTTCATTCCTGGCTGAGTAGCATTTGCCATCAGCCCTCCAGCACTCCTGGCAATACTTTGAGCTACTCTATATTCTCTTTGCTGCTTAAGTCAGTAGAATTAGTTTCTGTTGCTTGCAGCTAAGAAAGCTGTGTGATCCAGGACCCATTTTGTTGTCTCTTAAGGCTGCCTTTGAGGCCTGCACTATTCTGAACTTCATCTTCCTGACATTACTCTTTCAGATTTGCACTGCATTTTGCCTCCCCAGGATTTATGAATTCATTTTTAGTACATATCTGTTAAAATATATATTGTTTTTTCATATTTCAATAATACATGCTTGCCATAAATCTATCTAGAAAATACAGAGCAACTCAAAGAAACAAATTTAAAAATCTTCTTTAATACCAGCACCGGAGGCAGCCACAGTGAATGCTGTGTTATATCATTTTTAGTTCAATGTGTACGTACACGACATGCTCTTTTATAACTCCTCTTCTTTATTCATTTCAGTAATACAAGCAAGCATTTTCCTCTGTCACCAAGCATCCTGCAGTATGGTTTGCAACTGGGGTGTAGCTTCCAGCATATGCTGTACTGCAATTTATTGAACTTAACCCTGATGTTTGACATGCAGGGTGACTCAAATTGTTCACAATTATAAATAACACTGCCACAGACTGACTCAAAATGGCACATTCTGATTTGGTTAGCAATTCCTCCTAGAGTCTCAATTCTCAAAACAAAAAAAAATCCCTCATTCAATGCATATTTCTTGTGTGATTCACTATTTTAGTTACTGAGGACAAAAAATAAACAAAATGCACAAAAATCTCTCCCTTCTTTTTAGTTTACATGACAATTGGGTGAATAGTAATAATACTACATGGCTATAATATCCACACAAACATACATTCTACTAATATACCAATAGTAGTAATAATGGCAGACATTAAATGTTTACCATCTGCCAGACATTATCCTAAACTCATGCTATACAGTTACTACTCTGTTATAGTTAGGGTTTGCAGCAGCAATGATTTGATACAGGACACATAATTTATAGGATTATTTTATAATAGTCACCTCAAAGCATCACACGCAGAAGAGGGAAGGAGATCTGTCCACACACTAGAGATCCAAAGAATCCAGCTGAGGACCTAGATCCCACAGCAATGTCCTGCACCAGTCCAACTGGAGGCTTACACCCCATGTCAATGTCTCATGCAAGCCTATATGTAGAATCTGCACTAGGACGGCCCAAAGGTCAGTGGTGGAAGCAAGAAAATCTGTGCCAGTGGAGTGAAGGGTCTGTGCCAGCAGGCTGAGGGGTCTGCACTAGAGTCAGGAAGCAATGTGAGACATAAGGACCAGAGCTCCTCCAAAGAGCACCACAGCCATCCTCAGCAACAGCAAGGACCCAAGCTTCTCCAGCGATGTGAACAGCTGAGTTCACGTCAGGAAAACCAGCGTGACAAGCTTCTCCAGGAGAACTGACAGCACACCATCTTCCCCTTTAGTTCTCTTTCTATGCTGTTGGCCACAGCCCTCAGCTGGGCTGTCCACACCCAGCACCATGCTGATTCAGTTCAGCTGGGTGCTGCAAGTTGACCATTAGTTACACTCAAACCCTATTATTATTTCCATCTTTCAGAAAAGGCCACCAATGATTTAATTTTCCTCTTTCCCACCAGTGCAGACAGACTTGCTGTTGAATGAGTTAAATCTGATCCTTCCCCAAAGCCAGCGATCTTAAATGCTGAGAACAAGAAGACAGCATCACAGAGGAGAGCCTGTTTCAACAAAGTGGACCAAGACCTGTACATGTCGAGGACCAGGCCTTCAGCTGCAGACTGAGAAGCAGCAGGACCAAACCCCTACCATGAGACCACAGGCCATTGGCTTTCTACCTGTTGACAAATATGAGATCAGACTTTGTTTATGAGTGAACTGAGAGAACAAAACCAGCATGAAGTCCATAAAGATACAGAAGGAAAGAACAAATGCATGATTGCAGCCTAGAGGAGGAAGGAAGCACTGAACAATTATCCATCACTAGATGAAAAGGAAGATGTCAGAAAACTTTTTTGTACCCACCACAGAGCACAAGACATGACCTTTTGAAACATGAGATCATTAAATGAGAACAGATGCAGATGAAAGGCAACAGCCTGAGATAAATAAAAGTAGCTTTAAAAGGGTGATAAAGAACGAGCATGAGGAAACTGAAAACAAAGTCGGATTAAAATTCACAAGTCGCTCACAGAGGGTAGAATTAATGCTTCCCAAAAATATGGAGTTAGACAATGCCATATATTAGTAAAGATCTGGAACAGCTGAAACTCTTACATGTTCTTTACAGGAAACAATGTGACAGTACTCACTATAACTGCAGGTGCACCGTACCCTATAACTCTCAGGCAGATACTCTAATCTTTGTGTTAGAATCTCTTCCTTGTTAAAACCAGATACCCAAGGCAGATCCTATGCCAACTAAATTGTGAGGTCTTGGAGATTCATGCATCCATCATTTCTAAAGAGCCCCAAGTGATTCCGATGTGCAGTCAAGTTTGGAAATGACTACTCCAGAGAAATCCCTGCATGTGTGCACAGCAACACTGTGGCTGCAAGAGCTCAGGAGCTGCCCAATTTCCACAGGAAGAATTCGTACAATGTAGCATGGACCCACAATGAATGGTTACACCAAGGTGAAAGAAATTCAGGGCAACCACATCCACCTGCAAGGATGAATCTCACAAACACAACTGGGAGGGGGGAAATTCCCAGGAGAGGTTATACAACTTGATTTCACTTACATATGGAAAGTTCTGCATGAGTAGATAGTGTTCAAGAGTATGTATATCACACTTTTTTTGACACACTTCACAATCTTGAGAAGGAATGATAACACAAAGCAGGACCGTGTTTAGCGGGCAGCAGGAAGGACTAAGATACTGGTTCTGCTTGATTGCTTAACCTGATGGGGGTGGTGGATGCCTCCTCTGTACATTAGAAATATTACTTTGTTGTAGTTATTTAACTAATGTTGAAAATTATTTTATTCTTCAAAGTACATAATGATTCATGGATAGAGACCTATTTGAAAAGTTATTTCTTCAGCTGGACTTGTGTAGGAAAAACAAAAGAAAAATTATTACAATATTGAGAAACATTAAGAAATAATTTTTGGACTACCAGGGTACATCTTTTAGCTTTTTTATTTTTCTCTGTTATTGTCTTGTTCTACAATCAACATACATTACTTGTGTGATAGCAAGAGTAAAATGTCCATGGATCTCACTGGACTAGCCAGGCTTCACTCCCACCTCCTGCTACTCACACCCTTGCATAGCTGCCTTTTACATTCAATCAGAGACAACCAAATATGGCAGAAGTGATAGTATGTCTCTTTGGAGACCAGGCTTCAAAAGACATTCTCACTTCATTTCAGTGACCCTCTCAGATCACCTGCTCTGTGGAGCCAGTGGCCATGTTGGGAGCAGCCCTAGGGAGAGGTTCATGGAGCAAGCAACTGAAGCCCTCAGCCAACAGCTATGGAGGGGGCCGTGCTGGACATGGAGCCTCTAGCCCCTGTGACATCTGACACAGCCCCAACTGAGATCCCCACTGCGGCCACCCGAGAGACCCCGGGCCCGAATCCCCAGCCAAGCCACACTGGACTTCAGACCCTCACATAATGGTGTGAGATAATAAACATTCGTCATTTTAAGCCACTAAGTCTGGGGATAATCTGAACTGCCAAAAATAGTCCAAATGCTCACGTAAACCAGGTGAGTGAATTTTAGTTTCACAAAAAAAGAGGAGGACAAAAGGGAAAGAAGAGTCATCTTTAAGAAGGAGCAGAGTTTCTAAGGAACTATATCCATTCCGTGCAATGTGAGAACTCTACCTAAAACTCAAAAGTAGGGCGGCCCCAGGGAAGTGCCTGTGAGGTACAGGAGTAAGGCGGAAACTTTGGCGTGGTCTCCTTCCTTTGCTGGAGTCACAGATGACACCTGTCAGCTCACAGAGGAGCCCACCCTGAGGCTGTGTAAGGAGCTGTGGACACCAAGGCCCGGGGAGCATCTCCGCTCATCCTCTTGATATCACAGGAGGGGCCCCGCCATCCTTGGCAAAGGTGCACTGGCCCAGGAGAGCCAGGCTACTTCAGCAAAAAAAAGTGGGGGAGTCCTCTGGCTAGGCTGGAGTAGTTGAGACTCTAACAACTTGACTATTGGCCTTTGAGAAGCCACCCACTCTAGGACCTTGGACAGAGACACACTACCTGGCCATCACCAAGCACAGCACCACAGTACAACACTGGGACGTGAGCTGCTCAGAACCAGACACGCACATGGTGTCCACTGGCACAGGACTGGTCAGGAAATGACACATGGCCTCTCAGAGAAAGGAGAAACCTTCCCTCTCCATGTGCCAGGAGGAGTCTGGCAGCAGGTATCACTGTGAGCACAAAGGGAAAGGAGGTCCAAGAGCAGGACTGCATCCTGGAAACCCAGGCTTGAAGCAGGGTCTCAAAGCAGATAGTGATGGAGGATAAAAATATCTCAATGTCATAAAATGTTTACCTAAAGTATAGCTATTTTAAACTGGACAGTGGAAGTGACCAGGCAGGGTTTGTATTTCTAAGATTGGGCTAAATTCAGTTTTTCCATCACTGAGAACAAAAAGGATTATTTTAGAGAAAAGGAAGTGGTTTTAAAAAGAAAACCTTCTTGTTAGCATATAAATAAGTGGGGATTGTTCAGTTAAAGTAGTTAAATAAACAGGTAATAAGATTTGATCTGTATTCTTTCCATCCTCTTTAATGGTCAGGGGATCAGAATCTCACTCTTCAAGACCTGTTACAAATATACACACAGATATTAATTGTTTAGGAGTTTCCCACCCTTTGCACATAGGATTGCTTCTTAGACTTTAGCTCAGCTGTGTCCTATGGAACTTTCTCTGATGGTAGAAATGTCTCATATCTGTGCAGCCCAATACAATGCCCACTAGCCACATGTAGCTACTGAGGGACTGAATTTGAAGTTTTCACATCCCCTCCTGTGGTAAATTAACTTATGGTCAACTTGTAACACTCCACTGAACTGAATCAGCATGGTTCTGGGTGTAAAAGGGCTGCCTGAGGGTTGTTGCCAACAGCATAAGAGGGGAACTGGAAGGGAGGATGATGTGCTGTTGATTCTCCTGGAGAAGCTTGTCGTGCTTGTCCTGATATGAACTCAGCTGTGCTCACTGTCGGAGGAGCTCAGGTCCTCGTTATTGCTGACAACGGCTGCAGTTCTTTTTGGAGCGCTCTGGCCCTTACCTTGAGTGTGACTTCCAGGCTCCAGTGTAGATCCTTAGCCTGTGGCACAGATCCTTCATCCTGCTGGTGCAGGCTTTCCAGCTTCCACCACTGACCTTTGGGCCTTCCCAGTGCAGATCCTTGATATAGACTTGCATGAGACATTGTCCAGTTGGACTCATGCAGGACATTGCCATGGCATCAAGGCCCTCAGTTGGATTCTTTGAATCTCTAGTATGTGGACAGATCTCTTACACTCTTCTTGACCTTTGGGGTGAATATTAAAATAATCCTTTAAATTATGTGTCCTATATTAAATCTTTTATTTTGCAAACCCTGACTATAACACCTCCCAATTCTGCCAGAACAAAAATGAATAAATTGGTTGATTCATTCATCAATTGCTATACTGAGCCCTAAACTTGGGCCTTTCACATTGAACTATATCCCACCCTTTTTAACTTTTATTTTGAGACAAGATATCACTAAGTCATTAAGTTGCCCAGGCTGAGCTCACACTTGTGATCCTCCTGCCTCAGCCTTCCAGAATGGTGTGATTATAAGTATGTACCACCACACCCATGTCCCAGAACCAAATTTTGAATAATATTCACAATAATGTTTACATTTGGAAACTTTATGAGTAGAAGTGGACATTTGGTAACATGAAGGAATTACAAAAACTGCATCCTAAAATACTCACAGACAAAATGACATGGTGTCTGCTATTTGCTCTGGATTATGGAGTGAGGACTGGGTGGAGAAAAATAAGATGGGTTGATAGTTATCAAAGTTGGGGGATTGCATTGGTCAGCTTTCTGTTGCTGTGACAAAATACCTGACATTAATAATTTAAAGGAGAAAAGGTTTATTTTGACTCACAATCTCATACATTTCAGTCCATGGTCAGCTGGCTCCAAGGGAGCTGTCAGGGCAGAAGGGCCTGGTGGAGGAAGGCTGCTCCCCTCATGGCAGCCAGGAAGCAGAACAAGAAAAAGAGAGCCGGAGAGGACGGGGTCCAGGGGCAGACCGAGGGCCCAAGGCCGTGTGCCAGTGGCCTACACGGACACACCCGACAGCACACTTCGCTACTCTCCTAGGTGTCCTCAAGTGGATAAACTTGACAGTCGACATTAACCATCTTAGTGGCGGCTCGTGGGGGCCCCTCAGGCTAGTCGTTCCAACCGATGCACATGTGTGTGTTATAGTTCAGATGTGGAGTGCACCCCAAAGGCCAGTGTGTGAAAGGGCTGCTCACTCGTCTATGGCTCTAGCCAGAGGCTGTGGAAACTTTAGGAGGTGGGACTTCGTGATAAGAAGTTAAGTCACTAGAGTGACTTCAGCGCCCTCTCTCTGTCTCTCTCCTCTTTCTTCTCTCTCTCTCTCTCTCTCTCTCTCTCTCTCTGTCTCTGTCTCTTGGTCTCTGTCTCTGTCTCTCTCTGTCTCTCTGTCTCTCTCTGTCTCTCTCTGGTTCCTGGCTACCATGACATCAAAAGACTTATCCTGACACACAGTCCCACAACAAGGTACTGGGCCACCACACACCCAAAGTGACAAGGTCAAGGGTCCATGTGCTAGAGCCTCTGAAATTGTGAGCCAAAATAATCCTTGGCTTCTATAATTTATCTCTGGTATTTTGTCACAGTAATGGAAAGTAGACCAAAAAAGTATAAATTTTTAATTTTTTTTCTTTTTCAGGAGGGTATGGGGAATCAAACTCAGGGCATCGCACTTGCCAAGCGGGCACTGCACCCTGAGCTATATCCCTGCCCCTAAATTTTTAATTATAAGAAGCAAGAGTTTCCAGGTGTGGTGGCACACACCTGTAGTCCCAGCACTCAGGAGATTGAGGCAGGAGGATTGCTGCGAGTTTGAGACCAGTCTGGGCTACAAAGCAAACTCAAGGCCAGCCTGAGCTGCATAGCGAGAGACCCTGCCTCAAAAAGACAAAAAAAAAAAAAAAAACCAAACAAACAAAAAAATAAAGCACACCAAAGCAAGAATTGAAACCAGGCACTGTGGTATGTACCTATGGTACATATGCTCCAGGGACTCGAGAGGCTGAGGCAGGAATATTTAAGCTCAAAGCCAGCCTGGACAACATAACAACCAATCAATCAGTAAGCGAGAAATTCTAAAAAATGGCAAAGTGCTCATATTATTAAATGCAGTGGCTGGGAAAAGCAAGCTACTAAATGACAAGTGTAGGAGGAGTGGCCTGGTGGTGAGAAGAAATTCATAAAATAGTAGCTTAGTAAAGCACGCTTTTGTGTGTGTCTGCATGGGCTACTGGGGCCTGACCTTGGGGCCTGTATTCCTTTTTTTTCTTTGTCTTTTTGAGACAGGGTCTTACTATGCAGTTCAGGCTGGCCTTGAGCTTACTTGTAGCCCAGACTAGTCTTGAACTCAAAACAATCCTCCTGCCTCAGCTTCCCAAGTTCTGGGATTACAGGCATGCACCACCATACCCAGTGGGACCTGTATTCTTATAATGATGAATTTGTGTACATGGAGGGAAATACTGACTGTGGTGCAATGGTCAGTGGGCCAGATGGCTTGGCTCAAATCCTGGTTCTAACATCAGGTTGGCTATACGATCCTTAGGGATTGTTTGTAGCTTTACTAAACTTCAATTTTCTTATCTACAAAATAAGGATCATATTGTACTATTCCTCTTAGATTTCTGTGGGAGTTAAAGATGACTATTTATGGAGCACTTCACCAGCATCTGGCACACAACATGAATCCAGTCCCATCTTTGGAGGATATGAGTACTTGCCCTTACACCATGATATTATCCAATTTTCCACCAGAAGAAGGTCTTCCTTTTATATTCAAGAGGATCCAATTTTCTACCAGAAGGAGGTCTTCCTTTTATATTCAAGAGGAAAAGGAAGAGCAGAAGGAAAGAAGGACAGAAGGATGGAATAAAGGAAGGAAAAGGAGGGAGGGAGGGAGGAAGCTAGGGCAGGAGGGAGACAGCTTCCTTCCTAGCTACTTCTCCATTCTAAAAACTGTTAGCAGCCAGGCATGGTGCCACACGCCTATAATCCCAGCACTCAGGAGGCTGAGGCAGGAGGTTCATTATGAGTTCAAGACCAGCCTGGGCTACAAAGTGACCTCAAGGCCAGCCTGAACTGCATAGCCAGACCCTGTCTCAAAAAGACAAAAATAAATAAATAAATAAAAATAAATAAAAACTGTTAGCAAATAAATTAATAATTTATCTGATGTTCTGAACTTCAGCAAAATATGAATTCCAGCCTCTGTCTGGATAACTGGAAATCCCCCCTGAGCCGTTTCGTAGCTTTGGGATATGCTCTGGGCAAGCATGCTCTGCATGTTTGCCCAGCCCCAGCGACACCAAGGGAAGCCTTGCTTCTGCGGCTGTCCTCCCTTTCGCTGACCCCAAAGCTCCCCATACTGATAAACAGACCCTCCACTGCCTGCTCTGCAGGTAATACTACGCAATTTTCCCTTTCTGTTAAATGTGTATCTTTCAAGTAAAATGCAGCCTTCCACTGTCGCTTTCCAGGTAGGACTCCCCTCCCAAGAAACAAGAATGTTCATGAAGTTATAGTTTTCTCCTTTCAGTAACATGACTACCGGCAACCCATTCAGGACCCCTCCTGTCTCTCAGGAGCTATTCCTAGTCCCCTTTCCTGTTCTCCAATACATTTTTTTACTCTTAAAAGAAATGAATACCTTGCTTTACCCATCTGTCCACCTTCTTTACACTGGGAGATGGGCATGCAAGGCCGTAAATAAAGTTCAGGTCCAGTTGTCTCTAACTTTCTTAGGAATAACTGGGCAATGCCTTTGTCATCCTCTTGCATTCTATATCACCAAATATGTTTTGCATGCTACCCTCAACTATCACTGTACATAATGGATAGTAATTAAACTGAGACACTGCTCAACTACATATATGGCTAAATCTGAGTGCTCTAAAGTCTGCAGGTGTTTCTCCCTCTCCGCTGTTAGGCTCACCTTTCTGCTTAATGGTTTCACTCCCACCATCATTAAAAATCTCATACTAAGCTCCAAGCTTATAGTCTATCAGCTGAACAACCCTAATAGAGACAGAAGGCACATATCAGTTACAATCCTTTGAACGATCTCCCAGTGACAACTTTTATTGGTCCAGACTTGGTCATATGACCCTCTCTGAACCAATCATTAAGATTTTGATAGGCTTTTGCAGGGTCCTGTAGACTCATCTAGCAGTCCGGGAGGCTGAGGCAGAGAGACTGAAAATTTGAGTCCAGCCTGGGCAGTTTAGCAATTTAGTGAGACCCTGTCTCAAAATAAAATGGACTGAAATGTAGTCAATGTGAAGGCCCTAGATTCAACCCCTATACCACCAAAGAGAGAGACAGAGATTTTAAAAGGTGCAGCAAATGAATACAAAGCAAACAGAAAGATGGCAAATGAATGGTAAGCAAACAAGAACAACAGCTGTTCCCTATGTAGCCCATAACAATTCTTTTAATGTCCTTTGATGTCAGTGAAAAATCTCCTGCCTGACACATTCCTCCACGTCTTTGTGGTACTCTCTGTCCTCGCCAGCAGCCTGGTATTCTAGCATCTTGGGCTCTGGCCCAGAACATGAAATCCTCTTCAACACCATTATCTTCCCAGCTGCTCATGTGCAGCATGCTCTCCAAAGTCACAGCCATCATCTGGATTAAAAAGTGCCGCACTGCTTTATCCTTAAATCCCTCAAGGCCCTTCTTAGAATATTAAAACTTCTAGAAACATAGTTCAGCTTTCTTTCTTTCTTTCT
>PVLD010036986.1:0-10575 GCA_004027595.1 Dinomys branickii
AAATAAAAATAAGTGAAAAATGAATAAACACCAATGTCTTGGTTACTTTTCTCTCGTTGCTGAGACAAAATACCCAATGCCCAAAATGAAGGAAGGAGAGGTTTATTTAGCTTACAGTTTGTGGAGGTTTCAGTCCATACTTGGCTGGTTCCGAGGCAGAGAGGCACATGGCAGGGGGCAAACTGTTCACAGCAGCAGAACACAGCAAAAACAGCCCGCAAAAGGGGAGGAATGAGGCTGCAAGCAGTCTCTTTCCTCCCCTTACATTGTAAACAGCCTACCCCCACCCAGGGGGCGTGTACCTCTCACACAGTCTCCATGCCCTCCTCTTCCAGAGCCTCAGGATGTGTACAAAGTAAGCACCTTGGCTTCCTGCTGAGTCACTCTGCCAAACCTCTGGACTTCCCAAGTTGACACAATGTATAAACCATAACAACCAACATAAATTACTTGTGTTACATCAGTTGATCATCTTATACTAGATTGGCATATTATTATTCATTGAGTTTCAAAGGATTTTTATTAAATTAGTTTATGAGGTAAAATGAAAGACCTTTGACTCCTCTTCACATAAAATGTGTTATGTCACCTTAGAAACATTCTGGAGTTTTTTCTGTATTAGCTGAGAAAGAGAAGAGAAAAATGAATCAATACTATTTAGAGTTTTTCCTTTGATTTTATGAAAGCCCCCACTAGTGCATCCTTAAAAGATTTAAATATTTCATTGAAATCTCAATACTTTGCCTTTCAACTATTTTATACTTGCAAAAGCATTACAGTAAATGGAGATGATTCTTTTTTAAAGATCATTTTCAAAAGTCTACTTAATTTTACTGATTTTTGATGAACAATAATTGGATCCTCCTGTTAGCACTTGTGGAACAACATTCATGCCCTATTACAAAGTTATTAAATATTTTTCTAAACATCCCTACATTTTATTATATATATATATTTTAAATGTCTGAGTGTATCTGTTTATTGCACAATAATTCTGAAATTTACTTTTAATACTAAGGAGGTTATGTGTACATTATTTTTTATGAGAGAATAGCAGATATTTCCAATGATTGGAAGGTTAATAATAATTACAAATCAAGTTAAAAATAATCATAAAACTGATCCTTTGGGATTTAGAAGACATCTATAGTAAATTTACTCCAATGAGAATAGCGCAGTTTAAACATTTTACCGTAAATAATGTCATCATAATTTTAGTGACTTTAAAAACTTAAGGAAAAATGTAGAAAAAGAGCTTTTGTAAATTGGAAGGAGAGAAAGGGATAAAGGGAGGGAAGGAGAATGGGAAAAATAAAAAATTAAGATACATTATGTACAAGCACAAATTCCCCATGATGAATGTAATCATTATATATGGAAAACATGTACTAATAAAAAATAAATAAATAAACCACCTATTATGCTTTGTCCTTTTTTTTTTTTTTTTTTTCTGGGACCGGGGATCGAACTCAGGGCCTTAGTGCTTAGCGGCAAGCACTTACCCCACTGAGCTGTACCTCCAGCCCCTTATGCTTTGTCCTGATCTTGATGCAAAATATATTTACTTCAAAAAGTGTAGAGACATCAAGAACAGTTATGAAGGGAATAATAAAAATTAGCCATTGTATCACTTGCAGTAGAAATAAGCATAGCTAGCACGTTGGTAACATGATTTTAGGAATATATATTTTTCTTAACCAGTTCGTAATGTTTAAAATGTGACATTACCCTTCTCCTCTCTAGGAACATTCCATTGTCCCAAACTGAAACTCTTCACCCATTAAACAATAAAGCTCCATTTCCACCTCTCCGCCTCTCCTGGTAGCCACCGCTCTGTTCTCTGTACTTCTGTATCAGACTATTTTGGGCACCTTAAATAAATGAAATCATATTTTAAAGAGAATAAAAGAAAATAAAAATGATACAGAATTTCAAAACAAAATGATAGAAAATTAACAATGGTTATTGTAATGCACATTGTTATCTTCAAAATATTGCTCAGAAAATGAAACCCTCGGCAACAACAAGGAACAACCCCACACAAATGTATCATCTCATAGTTCTGCAGTAAGAAGTCTGATGTTGGCCTCATTCTGCAGAACTCGGGGTCAGCAGCCCTGTATTCCTTCTAGAGATTCTCGAGGAGACTGCATTTCTCACTCCTTCTGGTTGCGGGCAGAGTTCAGCTCCTCATATTTGTGGGACTAAGGCTGACTTTCAGCTGATGTCAGCAGAGGGTTGTTCCCAGGTTCCACAGGACACCATATTCCTTGGCTCAGTCTTCTTCCTCTGCCCCCAGAGCCCTGGGGGAGGACAGTTGACTGTCTTTGTTCATATCTCCCTTGCTTTTTGGTTTTTATTGCTTCTCTGGTTTTTCTGTGTTATTCTTCCATGTTATTACCTGAGGGCTATTTGGATACTAGAATTTAATTTTCTGTGTTAAGGTCTGTAACTTTAATTCTATCACTAAAGATCCTTTTGCCATGCTACCTAACATTTTTACAGGAGCCAAGGATTAGGGCATGGACATCTCTGGAGGCCAGTATTTTGCCTACCCATAAGATAGTTTTCTAATCAGCAATACTTGTATCAGATAAACCTCACTAGCTATGATACTGACACTAAACAAAGCTCCATAAGGTATGTTACCTTCAAAGTGAGTAAGTGATTACATAGGACAATGGTAATTTTATTACTCTGAACCTATTTTTTCCTTATACTGAGAGGAAGACTAATTAGCTATGAAAAAGATGAATTGATAAATTCTACTGGAGGGGATTGGAACACAAATAATTAAGATATGCTAAGTGCATGTATCAAATCTCCCCAAATTAATTTAATCATATGTTCTGCAAACAGGTACTCATGAAAATTTGAAAAAAATGCACATATGCACTGTGATCCCATTACTTAGAATAGAAAAATGGTTTTAAAGTGATTTATCTTGCAGAATATGAACTTCAAAACCCATCAACTCCATTTAGTAATTCTGGAAATCAATTCTGAAAGAGTATGTTGGCTTAAAATAAGTATATAATAGAAATTGCTGTTTTCTTTTTTCAGTGCTATTATAAGTGTAGGCGTCAGTATATTATAAATCTTACTGCTGTGAGACTAATCCATGAACATTCAGCCCTTGGTAACAGAGGGGCCTTTCAGGATTTCCAGATGTTGTGAAAAAAAAGTACTGTGGCTGATACCTAGAGCAGCAAATCCTAAAGGGACAGAATCTACTTTGATGGTTGAATATTCAAGTCTTCTAAAGTCACATGAAGTTCTAGGGTTGTCCCAACTCAGAAATACCAGAATAGCTGGAACCTGGAAATGTTGCTATGGAAACATTTATATGGAACATAGGTTCACCTGTCCATGAAATGATGCACTAATCTCCAGAGTTCACAATGTAATTTGGAGGATATTTTCTTCTCCATGTTGGTCAATTACCAGAATAGCTGGAACCAAAATATTTGTTTATGAGCCTGACATTTCCTACTGTCATTATTCTGTGATTTAGACAACTTTGTGAACATTTCAAATAATGTAGTTCTGAGTCTAAGGAACCCTTTCTGTAGATTTCACACAGTAAATCCATTGAAATTGGTCTATCTTACTCACCCTTAGTCATAATATCTTATTTATAGCTCCCAGCAATGAAATTGGACTGTGACATGGTTGAGATATTCCTGTGGCAAGTATAGGATAGATTCAGGAACTAAATATCTACCTGAACCTTGAGGAACTTCAAAAATGAAAGCAAAGCAAACAAACAAACCCCCAAACAAGGCTCAGTGGAGAGGTGAGACTGGCAGGGGTGGAGATGTTTGCACTTGGGTATCTTCCAGGGATGTTCCTCCTATTTTCCTTTCTGCTTTTGGCTTTTTACTCTTCGTATCTCACTCTCCTTAGAGCTGTTTTAGAACTGCGTGCTTTCTAGGAAATTGGTCAAAATGTGTCGGCGTTATCGAGCATTTTGTACTCTTTAATGTATCAGAAATATACTTAAATCTCTGTGTAAAGAGAATAGATTGAACTACATAGGGCTGAAGGAAGAACCCGGGGAAATAGCTCACAATAAACAAGACTCTCAGAGCTCTATTCACAAACGTTCTCAGCACAGTGGAACAGAAATTATGAAACTGAGCCCATAAACGAACTCTGCTCTATATAAATGAAGTGCATGACCCAGTGAGAATGAAGAAAGGGGAGGACAGGGGTAGTGAGTGGAGAGGTAGCCAAGAGCCAGAAGAAATCTTCCCGACACGATCAAACAGCTCAAAGTTCAGAAATTTTCTTCACTCTGACAATACCAACTCTTGGAATAGGGGAACACTGACAATTCATAATTTCAATAGCACAGGAAGTCATTATTCAAATTTTCCTATGGAGTCAAGAATTCAGAGGTTGACTTGAAGCTATAAAGCATTTTAAACTCCTCTTGCAGGCTTAAAGTGCTCTCTATCTATCTATGTTATGCCATATATACATGAACATACCTGTGTAAGGTACAATTCGTGTATAATTCCATTCCCAAATGACACAGAGGAGGCAATGAATCTTACACTCAGTGGCCACCAAAGAGCACGGGATGAATGTTTAAGTCCAGACACTGACACATAGCTCTAAATTTTCAAAGTATGGCTTGCAGTTTCAGCCCCCTGACTCCCATTCCCTGTAATGGAAGTCAGGTGGCAAAACCTTAATGCAAACTCCTTGGAAATCTAGAAGATAGCATAATGATGTTCTTTGCTTTTGCTATGGAAACATTTATACGGGACATAGGTTCAACTGTCCATGAAATGATGCACTAATCTCCAGAGTTCACAATGTAATTTGGAGGATATTTTCTTCTCCATGTGCATGCAATTGTGAAGGTAATTGCCACCCTGAAGGTAAAGAATGCCGGGTGTCCCCTCATAACACACAAATACATTCCAAACTCACTCAGAGCCAGACATCCCATTTGTGCACCCAGAGAAAAGTCCCGAGAGTTAGTTTGCCTCTCCAATTTTCATATTCAGTTTTTTTCTGGAGAACACCTGATCTTTCAGTAACAAGCTTGATTGTTTTTCACAATAAAAAACAAAATAAAATAAAATAGTTTATTCTGAAAAATCACTCAATTTCTGGAATGAACAGTATCATTGATTTAGTATGATAAACCAAGAAACAGTTCTCTTGCTTCTCAAATTTGTAAACTCTATTTCTGTGCCATAGATGCTTTACATCTGAAAATTAAGCCAGTGTAAGAATACACGGGGTTGATTTTAGATATACTGGGGATTTACCAAATTCAATGTTAATCTCAATCCAGACTTCCATTATATTCAGGAAGTTAAATCACTATATTAATGTATGGAAACTATTTTTAGAATTAAAATTAAATGAGTTAAAAAGAAATAGCTTCATTTTCCAATGATTCTAATGCAGGATCTCATTACTTATTTGTTAAGAAACCTTGATAATTAAAAATATTTTTATCTAGTTGCTAGGAGAAATCCACCACAACTTAACTCTCCTCCCCAATGAAGCACTTAAGAACACACACTTGCCCTGGGAGACACCGGGTCGGATTGACATGGACACCTCCCCCTTGCTAGCAGGCACGCTGACACTAAGGCCACTCCTGAGAAGGCAGCATGTTCTCCT
The DNA here is from genome assembly GCA_004027595.1 of Dinomys branickii. Lineage (NCBI taxonomy): Eukaryota > Metazoa > Chordata > Mammalia > Rodentia > Dinomyidae > Dinomys > Dinomys branickii. Next base: position 5,647 of record PVLD010036986.1, read on the forward strand.
CCTCTACAGAAGGGCTTTAGAAGCAATCCAGCAAGTTCCAAGTGAGTGCGACTGCAAATACCTGGAGAACTGGGCAAGGGAAGAATTCCAAAGAAATAAAAGCACCACAGAAAAGGATACAATCGGATGATGATCACTCAAGGCAGTATCCAGCTAAAGGAGTCAGAAAAAGCACTTGCATTAACAAAATCTTAACTCTAGTGTTTTTCTGAAGGATTTCCAAATCTTCATGTTTTGTTGAGCTTAGGCTTAATGGACAGCTCAAAGCCGAGTCAAACTGTTGGTGTGCACAGCACTCAGGCACAGTTTGAGAGGGTGGATCATAGGGTGTCAGAGAGAGCAAAGAAAAGTACAGTGAAACAACTGCTTTAGAAATGAGAAATACACCTGCGTTCTGAAAATGTTTCTGGGATGTTCTGAAAAATTATCACCAATTTTCGTAAGAAACCAAAACGATTGCACATGAAAACATGCTCAACACAAATCATCAGGGAAACGCATATCAAAACCACGAAGACAGGCAGGCACGCTGGCACATGCTTGTAATCCCAGCACTTGGGAGGCTGAGGCAGGAAGATTGCTGTGTGTTTGAGGCCAGTCTGAGCTACAAAGTGAGTTGAAGGCCAGCCTGCACTGCATACTCTGTCTTAAAAAGACAAAAACAGAACAAAAACAAACAAAAAACCATAATGAGATAGCACTTCATTTTCATCACTGGCTGTAATTAAAAGGGAAAATAAAAGTTGCTGATGATGTGGTGAAACTATTCAGTAACACATACCTGTAATCCCAGCACTCCGGAACCTTCTTGAAAAATCCTTCTGCATTACCTGTAAGGGTTATTGAAGTACCTTGTTCAGCTGTTCCACGATTTGATGGCCAAAGGCCTCAAAAAACCTGTCACTGACAATCTGAATCTTTGATGGACAGAAAAGAAAAAGAACTTAGTGAACACACTGAAATACCAAAAAGATCAGGGAAAACTTTGGGCAACTTCTGGGTGAAACTTCCACGATCACCTTAATTTTGATGTGGCTAGAAGTATATCCTGAAGGAAAATCCTTGGTGGGTCAGGTTCTTCTCCAAGGACAGAAAAAACAAATAATTTTGAAGACTACATCAGAGACAGATATATCACAACCAGGGTTGACTAAGGACACTTGAAAGCAATTAAATTAATAACATACAAACGGTTTAATCAAAGATGTGGAAGTGAAAGTTTATGGAAGATGCTGGGGTTATCAGTCCTGCAAACTTAAGTCCTGTTCATCAACAAAGCAGAGCTCGCAAGCAAATCCAAGAATCTCGCCAGATGTAGAATCTGAGAAGATGTAGACAAAATTTTGCAGAACGAAGCACGGTACCTAGGAAGTGCCCTGTGAGCCAGAGGAGCAGCTCCAACAAATGGTGCGTATGCTGGTGACCTGGACTGCCAGAGCTCCACTCCTGCAGCCTCAGAATTCACAGCATGAAGTACTTCTGAGTGTCCTTCTGAGGGAAGGACACTCCCTCACTAATGCAGAGGGCTTGCGTGAGCCTGCTTTCAGGTTCCTAAATAAGCATTAATACGTTTCAAAACCATCTGACAAAAAAGAGAAGCATTTGTGAAGTTACTGAATAAAGAATACTTTGGAAATAAAAAAAATTTTAAAAAGAACACACAGACATTTACTTCGTTTTAAAGTGTCACTAGTTTTTTCTTTAAACTTAGCTAAACACTCCTTAAGGGCTGTAAAAGAAGTGTAAGACAGATTTCTCTTTTCCCATAGCGTCTGACATGGAGTGGAGTTCATTACCAGAGCTCAATAAATGCTAATCATGTATTGGTAGATTGCCAGCATTCTGCTTTGTGATTCCTTTTACTATTTCAGGTGCTCATAATCTTCATAAACCTCATTATCTGTTCATGACACCATTCTGGGTGGTACATAAAGTTGAGCAGTGATACCTCAAAACTCTACAAATAACTGAATGGACAATTGAGGAAGATGGCATAAGGGGTGGAAGTTTGGAGTGATTCACCTAGACATAATTAAATCTGTTGAACTTATATATAGCACACTAATTCTTTCCAAAAATAATTTGAAATAATGCATTCCAAAAATGATAAAATAAATAACATACAAATAAGATACCTGGGCAAACAGAAGAAATCACTGGACTGATATGAGTATATTTCCCTATAATCCGAGAGGAGGTGGAAACTCCAGGCCAACACTGTCAGCATCTGGAGAAAACTGATTCAGATGCATGAAGGGAAGACCCCGTGCTGAGCTGCCCTGATGCACTGTGGGATGCTCAGGAGCATCTCTGGTCTCTAACTGCTTCATACCAGTAATACTGTCCTTCCCTCCTCCATCTGTTGTGATGGCCAAAAATGCCCCCTGACACCACTGCCTTTCCACTTCTCTCTCCTCTGCCCCCACACTACCCCCTAAGGCTGACATAAGGAAGTACATGAGCCTGAGCCATTTATAAACAGTAGGAATTCATCATTCACAGCTCTGGAAGTTGGCTGTCTGAGACCAAAGTTTAGCAGATTTGGTCCCACAGAAGACCTACTCGTTATAGAAGGTGACTTCTGTGTCCTCACGTGGACAAGGGGGCAGATGGGGCAGGTAGCTTCTTTCAGCCACTGTTTTTTAAAGCCACTAAACCCTTTAATAAGAGTGGACCCAAAGGCTCCACCTCTTAACACTATAACCTGCAGGATTCTTTTTAAATAATGAATTTGAATCACTGTACTAGGCAATGTATCTCTCTGTAAGGTTGGAGAAGGCGCCACTTTTTATGGTGAAGTGTCTGAAAGAGACAGTTATTTACTGACACACTTCTAAAAATATTTCAATAAGACATGTGTAATTTAAACTAATACAGAGTTTACTATGAGCCAGCTGTGGAAACAGGCGCTGTACATGTACATGTGATCGCTGCTGTTTCTGTGAGCTCTGTAGTATTATGAGCCTCACTTTATAGCTAAATAAACAGAGTAACTCAGAGATTGGTAATTTACCCAAGTTCCTGCAGCAAGGAGCAGATTTAAGACAAGTGGTGTGTGATGCTTAAATTATCAAGGGCAGGCTTAGGAAAAGGTAAACCGATGCCTCATTGTTGATTTTTGCATCACACTTCCACAAAAGGAGTGGATTGAAAGTGGCCCCTTCTGCAGTGGTGGCTGAGTGCTGACTCTAGGGGATTTTGGTCATCACTGCTGATCACATGAAACTGTCCCGTTTACCATCCACCCAGTGACATATTCTTCCTACCTCCAGGAAAACATACATCTGCCAAAGACTCTTTTACAAAGTGAAATAAAACTTTGATTTCTGTTGCCTTATAAAATGTAATCTTTGGTAGCAAATTTCCTTTGGCAATACTTTGCTGGATCAGAAACACCTCATGAGCCCATAATATTTTCTTCTTTTTATTTTTTACTTACTAGCTTTTTAAATAAACCGAATCAAACTATTACTGAAAGATATGGTGATTTGCTGAATATCCAACCCATCTCTAATTTTTTTTATTATTTTAAAAGTAAAAGAACAAAAACATTGAGACCATGTCACCTTGTCTATAGATTAGTTGTGATTGTACTATTTTTTATGCTAATTGGTGTCTGTTAATATGTTTTTGTACTTTTATTTAAAAAAAAGAACAAAAACATATTAACAAACAGACACAAAGTAGCATAAGAATAGTACAATCAAAACTGATTTACAGACAAGGTGACAGGGAATCAACAATGGTTGTTGCTTTACTTATTGATAACTTTGGAGTGTATACTCAGGAACACAGATACAGACATGCAAAATTGATCAAACAATTAATCATGAACTATTCCTTACTATAAAGTGACCTAAGTCAGTAGTACAACTATGTAAGATATGCTGTACATGCATACTTACTTTCTTACATATTTTTTTATATATGTAATTTTTCTTTTTTTTTCCCCTCTCTCCCTTTCTTTCCCTTCCTTCAAAGTGTGATAGAAAAAGAACTAGATCAACAACAGAAAAAAAAAAAAAAGAAACTGGAAAGCATTAACAAAGAAACACAAAGTAGCACAATAACAGTATGAACAGAATTGAATTATAGACAAAGCAACAGAAAACCAACAGTAGTTGCTGCATTGCATATTGATATCTTCAAAGTGTACGCTCAGGATAACACATACAAACATAAAAGATTGATCGAATAACCAGTCATCAACTATTCCTTAGCATTAAGTGACATAATACAATAGTAGAACCATGTTAGCCCTCCTGCAAATATGTGTATACACATATACATACATACATTTTTGCCTCTTTCTTTTCTCCTTTCCCTCATCCTAGCTGTTCTTTGCTTTTGAACAGATTTCCTTCATATCTCTTAGTTTATATTCCCACCCTCAGGTTCTTACACCAGTGACACAATACATTCCCTGCTCATGTACCACTGATTTACTTCACTTATGAGTATGGTTTCCAATTTTGACGATTTGCCTACAAAGTCCCCCAAACTGTCTCTCTTTATAGCTGAATAATATTCCATTATATAAAACTGCCACAGTTTTTTAATCCAGTCTTCTGTGGATGGACACTTGGGTTGCTTCCACATTTTAGCTATTACAAATTGCGCTGCTATAAACATGGGGGCACATATATCAGAGTGATATGATGTTTTCAGATCTTCTGGGAAAATACCCAGAAGGGGAATGGCTGGTTTGAATGGAACCTCTAGACCTAGTCTGCTGAGAAATCTCCAAACGGCTCTCCACAGTGGTTGCACCAGTCTGCATTCCCACCAGCAGTGTAATAGAGTCCCTATTTCTCCACAGCCTCGCCAGCATTTGTTATTGGATGACTTTTTCATACTGGCCAGTCTTACTGGGGTGAGATGAAATCTCGACGTTGTTTTTATTTGCATTTCTCGAATGACTAAGGATGT
>PVLD010036987.1:0-10574 GCA_004027595.1 Dinomys branickii
TCTTTTATTATCTTTTGATGTTTACAGGATGAGTAATGATGATCCCTCGTTTATTCCTGTATAAGTAATTTGTGACTTCACTCCTTTTTTCTTGGTTAGTGTTTTTTTCCTGGTTAGTAGTTTATTATTTCTTCTGTTTCCTTGCTTTAGCTTTAATATGTTTTTCTTTATCTAGTTTCTTAAGGTAAAAGCTTAGGTTATTGATTTCAGTTCTTTATTCTTTTCTAAAATATGTTTTTAATGCTACAAATGTCTTTCTATGAATACCTGTAGCTGTATCTTAAAAAGTTTGGTGTCAGGTTATTAATTTACATTATTAATTTATGTATGGTACTTGGAATTGAACCCAAGCACCTCACAGTAGCCTACATCTTTACCCATTTTATATTTTCATTTTTGAGATAGGATCTTGGTTGCTTGCCCAAGCTGGGCAACCTCCAAGAGTACTGGGATTATGGGCATGCACCACCTCCTCTGGCAAAACATTGTGATAAAAAATATATGGACCATAAAATTTCTCATCTTAACCATTTTAGTGTTACAGTGTAATGGTATCAAGTACATTCACATTGATGTTAGTCAGCTCTCCCTCCCTGTAAGAAATAGCTGAGATAAATCCATTTAAAAGGAGAAAAGGGAGATTTGGGCTGTTTCAGAGGCTCCAGTTCATGCTCAATTTGCCCTATGGCAGAGCATCTATCATGACACAAGAATGTCATGATAGGGAACGCCATGTACCTCATGGCAGGCAGGAAGCAAAGTGAGAGATGGGAAGAGACCCGTTCTCCATAGTCCCTTCCTACAGCACATGCCCAGTGCCAGAACCTCCCACTAGACTGCACTTCTAAAGGATTCTACACCTTCCAGGCATATCAAACTGGGGACAAAGCCTGTAACACTCAGGCCTTTGGGGAACATTCTTCATTCAAACTGTGGTGGCATTTTTCTGCAAGATAAATGGTATTTTCAATTTATTTACTCCAGAGTATTTTACACTTGATCTTAGCCAAAAGGCCAAGGAGCGATACCTCCAAGTATTTTAAAATTTTTCTTGTGACTTCTTGACCCATGTATTTCAAAGAAACAGTTGTTGATGTGTATTTGATGTGCCAAAATTGTGGTCCATCTTGATGAGTGTCCCACGTACACTTCTACTGTTGGATGGAACTTTCTATATAAATATGAGTTACATGAAGTTGACTGATAGAACTGCTCAGGTCCTGTGTAACCTAATAGATCCTCTGCCTGCTTTATCAATTTATCCGTCATTTCCTAAAGTGCATGTTGAAGCCTGCAACTGCAAGTACCGAATTTATCTGTTTCTTTCAGCATTTGCCTCATATCTATGAAGTCTGTATTCTTAGCTCTTGCACTTGGATAAGTAATCAGTTTTCAGTTAATTTGCATATGTTGCGCTGGATTGTATAAAGCCTGTGTTTTCTGCCTGTGTAGCACACTTTGTTCAAAAGACCACACGTATTCTACCTTATTGCCTTTGCATCTGTGTCAAAAATCAGTTTCCCAACATAGTGAGACCCTCTTAAAAAAAAAACCCCAAATCAGTTTTATAGCATATATGAGTACATTTCCCAATGTTCTCTTTTACTGCATTGCCCCATTTCTTCATCTTTAAGCTGCTACTTTCCTCTCTTTATTACTGAAACTTGAAATCAGATAGTATCCGTCCGAAAGTGTTTTCTTTGTTCTAGAGTTCTTTAGGCTACTGTAAGGCCTATGCATTTCCATATAAGTTTCAGAATTGTGCCAAGTGTGGTGGTGGCATGCCTGTAATCCCAGCACTCAGGAGGCTGAGGCAAGAGAAATACCATGAGTTCAAGGCAAGCCTGAATTACATAGTGAGATCCTGCCTAAAAAAAAGGATGAGATCAAGCAACAAAGGAAGGAATGAAAGGAAGGAAGGAAGGAAGAAAGAAAGAAAAGAAAGAAAAAAGGAAAGAAAGGAAAGAAAAGGAAGGAAGGAAGGAAGGAAGGAAGGAAGGAAGGAAGGAAGGAAGGAAGGAAGAAGGAAAGAAAAAGAATTTTACTTAGATTGTGGTGGATCTGTAGGAGACAATAGGGAGGGTTGGTGTTTTAACATCTAGTCTTCTGAACTATGAACATAGTAAATCTTGCCATTTATTTAGACCCTCTTCAAGTTTTTCTGTTTTTAATTTCAGGTATATTGGGAAAGGATTCTGATCGCTAATGGTTTGATTACTGATGGTTGGCTTATGATCCCCAGCTAAACTGAGTGAACATACTGCTGGGTGTGGGAGGCCCGCCTAAGGACTGTTACCACGAGCTGAGAGGCATGGAAAGGGACCATGAATTTCTCCTGCTGGTTTTAGTTACGTACTTTGTTTTCATCAAAGGTGATTGAGATGAGTGAGCGAGGACGCCGCAGTCTGAGGGAACGTCAGCCCCCGACCCCAGACTTTTAGCCCTCTTCTTTTTCTTCTCCTTCTCCTTTCCTTTTTTCATCTGTGGGCTCCTCATTCTCGGGACCTGTCGCTATAGATAGAACCAATGGTGTATAATTCTTTCATGCCTTTTGTCAGTTTTCTGCCTAGATGTTTTATAGTTTTTAAGTTATTGTAAATGTGTTCGTAGTTTTGATATCATTTTCCAGGCTTATTTCATAAAATAAGATTGATTCCCACTTGAAAAAGCGTTTTCTTATAGAACTTGAAGAAATATAATTTAGACTTGTAAACACACAACTTTTTTTGAGACATGGTCTCCTTGTGTTGCTCAGGAATATCTTGAAGTTAGAGATTCAAATGATCCTCCTGCCTCAGTCTCCCAAGTATGTGGGTCTGGAAATGAGAAACACCACATGCAGGTAAAATACATTTGCTTTCCTATATTCATCTTGTATTCTGACATCTTGTTCAACTTGTTTATTAGTTCCAGTGCTGTGTTACTAGACTCCCTAGAACTATCCACAAGCTCACATCATTTGCAAAAATAAAATAGTTTTATTTCTTCTGTTCCAATATAGAAGACTTTTACTTCTTTTCTTTACAACATTGACCTAGCTGGACCTGTTATTATAATGATGCACAGAAGTGAGAGTACATATTCATGTTTTGTTCCTGAATTTATGAGGAAAACCTTCAGTTTTTTCACTGTTGTACAACATATTGACTGTTTCTCACAGGTACCCTTTAGCAGGTTAAGGAAATTCCTTTATAATCCCAGTTTATTAATTTTTTTTTGTCTTAAAAAGGTGTTAGATTTTGTCAGCTGCTTTTTCTCTATCCACTGAGATGGATGTATAGTTTTTTATATTTATTCTGTTGATAATGAGATATTACATTAATAGGTTTTCAAATGTTAAGCCAACTTTAGACTCCTGAAATAAATCTCCATTGATCATGTATATATTCTTTTTTAATGTTGTGGGAGTTAGTTTAGTGATGTTTTGAGGGTTACTTTCATCTGTCTTCAGAAGAGACATCTCTGTCTTATTTTGGCATCAGTATGATACTGTATTTATAGAATGAATTATGACATGTTCCCTCCTCTTCTATATTTTTTAAAAAGGCTAATAATGATTGATGTTATTACTTCTTAACATTTTTGGTTAAACTCAACAATGAAGGCATCTTGGCTTCACTTTTCTTTGTGGGAAGTTTTGAAACAGTAATTTAATTTCCGTATTTGTTATGGGACTAAAATATTTTATATCTTCTTAAGGCATTTTTGTTAGTTTGTGTCTTTCTTGGAATTTATTTAATTTTGTTCCTATTTGTTGGCATGCTTTTCCCAGAGGATTCTCTTACCGTTTTCGCTGTTGTACAGTTAGTGATGATGGTCCCTCCTTTTCTCCTGATTTAGTACTTTGAGTCTTTTCCATGCTCTAGTAAAATGTTTTAATTTTGTTGCTTTTTTAGAAACAATTTTTGCTTTGATTAAAATATCTGTTATTTTTCTATTACGTGTTTGATGTATTGTCACCATAAGCCTTTTCCTTTCTTACCTTCTGCTTGCTTGACATTAATTTTGCTCTTGATCTTCCTAAATATTTACATTGTTAAATTAGGTTATTGACTTAAGATCTTTTCTATAAATTTCTCCTTGCCATCTGCTGCACCTTGATTTATGAGTTAGTTACATTTGTTTTCATCCATCTCAAATTATTTTATATTTCCATTGTGTTTTCTTCCATTGTATTTTCTTTGTCCTTTACCCACTGGTTATTTAAGCATGTCTTGTTTAACTTTTATATATTTGTGACTTACTTAACTCTTATGGGCTAATTTTAACTTAATTTAATTGTGATCAGAGAACATGCTTTGTAATAATTTCATTCTTTTTTAATTCATTACACCTTCTTTTAGGACACAGCATATGATCTATCCAGGAGAATGTTCCATTCACAGTGAATATTAGTTTTGCTCATGTTGGGTTTGTATTTGAGTACTCTGTACAGGTCTGTTAGGACTAGGTAATTCTGTTGTTCAAATTTTCTGTTTCCTTCTTGATCCTTTGTTTCATTTTTTCCAAATATTATTGAAAATGAGTGTTGAAATCTTTATTGAATTTTCTGTGTCACCCTTCAGTGTTACCTTCCCTTAGTTACTTTATTGTTGCTGGGTCAAAATACATGATACCCACAAGTTGAAAGAGGAAAGATTTATTTTTTCTCACAGCTTGTAGAAGTTTTAGTCCATAGTTAACTGGCTCCAAGTCAGGGCAGTATGTCAGAGGGGCATGGTAGAGGAGAAATAGTCCATGGCACGGCAGGGAAGAAGCCAAAAGATTCCTTCTTTCACTTTCTATGCCCTCATGGCTACAATCCTAGTGTTGGGTGGCACCCATATTCACAGTGAGTTTTCCATTTTCAGTGAGTGCATCATCTACACCCAGAACTATTCTAAACCAATCAGTGGACTAATCCAGTATCACAAACCCATGATTCAGCCATTCCCCAAAGCCCCACCTATGAGCATGTGAGACTTTGCGGAACATCTAGATATAAGCCATAACTTCTCAGTTTCACTTGGATTTCCCTGAATATTTGGCTACCTAAAGGCTAAAATATAAAATTAAATTCAACAAATATAAAATAAAAATGTGAAAGTTAATGAAACCATCCAAATAAGCATATGCATTTAATCAGCAGAAAGGAAATCTTTAAAGTTACTACAGTTCACATTTCTAAAATTTGCCATGAAGTTGCACATAACTATATTGATCATGATGTCTATAGCTTCCTTCTTCATTTACCCACTTCATAGTTTTCTTTAGGAAGAACTGAGGCTCCTCTGCATTCTCTACTTTGTGGAATGTCCCCAATCTTTGTTCCAGAGAGGTCTGAATCCTCAGTTATCCTGCCTTTTCTTAGTTGTTGTGGTTTTCCACAGATTTTGTAACTAGCACAATAATATAAAAAAGCGCCCCAGAAAACCTCCCGGATTCCAGATGGAACGGTCCATACGTGTACTTTATATGTGTAACCCAAATTCCTGTTTGTAACCATCACTCTGTTAAATGTTTGGAGTCACTTTATGCCTATGATTCAGTGGCACAAAGTGCTCCAAGTGGCCTGCCGGCAGTCTCATTCTTCAAGTCAATAATAAAATCATTGTGTCCCAGTGGAATTATTTCCTTGTGTACTAGGAAGTTTAATAATGTGGATGTGAAAACTTCTGGCACCTGACTGTGGGCATCCTTGCCCATGATCTCAGCACTTTGATAGCTGATGGAGTAAAATCTTGGAGCCATAGTCACTGTGTCCCACAAATTCTCACTTAATTCTAGGAATTGCTTCACATGTCCTACTTTCTTCAGTGACCCACTGGTTATTCCAAAGTGTATTGTTCAAGCTAGGTGTGTTGGTGCACACCTGTACTCCCAGCACTCAAGGAGGCTGAAGCAGGAAGATTGTCACAACTTTGAGGCCAACCTGGGCTGTAAAGTGAGTTCAAGGACAACCTGAAATACACACAAATAACCTGTAGCAAAAGAGAAGTGTATTGTTCAATTTCCATGTGTTAATATAGTGTCTGTGATTTGCTGTCAATTTGTAGTTTTGGTCCATTGTAATCTGATAAGATGTTTGGGATTCTTTCATTTTATCAGTGAACATAAACTGTAGACATAAAGAGTAACACACAAGCACCAAATGTTCTCAGAGAAGTTTATGGTGGGTTTTTCATGTTTTAAGAGAATATGTGTGGAACTATATTTTACTAAATGGGCTGTAAATTTCTGGAACCAAATTTGGTTTAAATGATAAAGCTGTTTCCATAAAATGACTTAATGTGTGCAAGGGTGAAGAAGTTTCTTTGTGTTCCTCCAATGTTAGTATACCCTTTCCTTGTGTTTCTGGATATTTGGAAGTAGAAAGGGGAAGGGGAAGTTTTATTGGTTATGACTGTTTCTCTTGCCCAATTCGTCTACCACTCATTTGTGCCCCAATGGTCTTAAACCTCTGTTCCCTAACCCTATCTTCTGGTTGTTTGTATCCCACTATGGAAGTGGACCCACCCAGTCTAAATATCTCATTAAATACCATTATCTACATTTTTCTGATTTCTAACAGGAAAATTAATTAGTATACAGTGAGGAAGTGCTTCAGCTGACCTCTAAATAACTTTGCTCAGTTTGTGTCTTGCAGTTGTTACAGTCTTCCCCTTGGAAAGGTTCTGTCTCATCACCCTTTTGCCTTTCTACTTTGTCCTGACCTAAGAATCCAGGTCTTAGGACATAAAGCTGTTAGTGCTTAAGGGAAAAGTAAAGTTTTGCTAAGACATGCCTAGCTTTTATACTCTGCTTAATATATTATTAGGCATTTTGTTATTGTGATGCTGTAGCAATGAAACATTTTACTATTTTACAGAGTATTTGTGAATCCACATGTTTTTACTGAGCTTGTTAAAGAGACATATGGATAGTAGATTAAGAAGGCAACTGACATTCTGTGGAAATTGTCAATTTCGGAACTGGTGAATTTTTATCCTAGCATAGCAACTCTGCTGCTCACATAAGTCCAGATGGACCAAAACCCCATTCAGGAAGTCATCTGGCCCACTGTCCAGAGTTGATGCAAGTAAGCAGTATAACTCTGCATGGATTTTACTATAATAAGCTTTTTAAGGCCAGCATAAAATTGAGGAGTACTTTTACATGATACCTAGCACTTCACTGTTCTAGAAGCCTTGTGATTTTCAGTATTTTTATACATAAAAATATAGTTTCTTGAAAGGGAGATTTGAGAAAAGTGTCTTACTTTCTCGTGGGTGGGACAAAATATCCACCATCTACAAGTTACAGGAGAAGCTGCGTGTGGTGGCACATACCTGTAATCCCAGCACTAAAGAGGGTGAGGCAGGAGGATCACCATGAGTTTGAGGCCAACCCAGGCTACATAATGAGTTTGAGGCCAGCCTAGACTATATGGAGAGGCACTTTCTCAAAAAATGAAAAAGAAGAAAAAAGGAGAAAATGTTTATTTTAGCTCTACAGTTTGGAGAGTTTTCAGTCTGTAGTTGGCTGGCTCCAAGGCAGAGTGGCATGGCATGACAGAGAAGAAACAGTCCATGGCAGGGCAAGCAAGAGACAGTGAGCCTACCTTTCTTTTGCTTTCCCTTTTAATTCCATTCAGGCTACAAGTCTGTTGGTCAGTGCCAGCCATCCCCAAAGCTATGCCAATTCATGGATTAATCCAGTGCCACATATCTTTAATCCCACTATCACAAACCCACAGTCCACCCACCTCCCCAAAGGCACACATATGAGAGCACTCAGCGTTGAGGAGACATCTAGATACAAGCCATAACAGAAATTATGGGTGACTTTTTACTATATTACAGAATAGTGGGTTGGGGAGAGACTTCCAGGAAGATGGCGACCAGGTAAGCAGCAGAGAAAGATCCTCCCGGAGGATTGCCACCCAGACACTGGAATAGAGCAACATGAGAGAGACAAGAAGGACAGAAGTGGGTGCCCCGGTTACAGGAAGGATTTGAAATGAGAATTGAAGCCCTCAGAAAGAGCAAACAAGATCCCTCCTGGAGGAAAAGGTAGGGTGGCCGCCATGGTGCAGTTAGAGGAACAGGAGGAGGGGAAAGAGGGAGTCACCACACCATACACACCTTCAGCCCACTCCCTCATTCCTGCACTCGCAGCTTCAGCTTCAGAAGTCCGTGCTTGAAGGAGCCTCCCAACTTGGCCAGGGAACAGCAAAATTCCAAGAGCTGGGCCAAAACCAGAGAGGAGAAAGAGCACCTGGAAGAGAAGCAGCAGCTGTCGGGAGGTGTTGTCAAACCCAGCATGATGATGAAAAGGTACAACAGCCACTAAAGCAGCACGCCCATTCTGCAGTGACCCATTCTAATCAGCTCCCTGAGGCAAGGCAGAGACAAAGCCAGCAGTACACAGTGCACCACACCCAGCTCTGCGCCTGCTCTGAGGCTGTGGCCTGCTACCTCTCCCCTGTGAGAGCAACTACCAGCAGAGAGCAGCAGAGAGCAGTGGCAGCGACCCTAGGGCCACGGCAATTCCTGGGGATCCAGCAAATGAACAAATGGGAACTGGAACACAACAGTAAGAGAGAGGTGCAGATGGAGGTGGGACTGATAGCCCCACGCTCTTCTCACTCCAACCCCAAGCAGGAAGTGCAAGCTGAGTTACCGTGCTTCAGCTCCCACCCTGAACTCCCTCTCTGAGCACCTTGAGACTTGGTGTCCCCCACACCTAGCATGTGTTCCCGACAGAAACGACTGAGTCCACAGGCTTCAGGACCCCTCTAAGCTACTAATATGAGCACCAAGAGGGACTCCATACTGCTTGCATATATGACCCTTGTATGAAGCCATAGTGACAAATTATACGAAAAGAAGCAGTCCTGGAGTCCGAGAGATGACAACATACTCTACACAGAAGACCCCTGAAACTCCTCCAATTGTCTCCTAGAATTAAAAACTAAACTTAGTACACACCCTGGACCACCTCAGTGAGCACGGATGGGGGAGACCTCATGCCACTTGTGCCCAGCATCGTAAGTGCACCCAGTGCTCAGCTATGTAAGGGGCGGGGAGCGGCAGCACTGGAGATCTAGAGGTGCGAGGAGGCAAAGACCTGGAAGTAGGGTGCAGACCTGGTCCTCCAGCTTGGTGGGTGTGGCCTCCATAGAGACATAGGTGACCTGCAGGGGATACTGGTGGCCTATGAGGGGACCCCAGGGGCCCTGACATGGAGCTCTGCAACCTGTGGGGGTGAGGGGGCTCCCTGAAGGCTACATGAAAATCCTGAGGACCTGGACTGCGCCCTCGGGTGCACAGTGAAGGGAGTGAGCCTGGAGGTGCGTGGGGGCAACCTTGCAGACTTGACTGGGCCCCTTGTATGCTGCATCAGGGCAGAGCCTGATGGTGCATGGGGGCAACCCCATTCCCAATTTGCAGATCAGGAATGTGTCCCTTAAATGCCTTTGTTCCCACCTTATATACATTTTGGGTTTCCATGGTAATAGATTGGAATGTTTAGACCTGGCCATAGTTGTTTTCCTTGCACCACGTGATGGGGTCAGGCCCCAGCCACAATGATAATATACTTTCTGTACTCTGTTCTATATGTCCCCCTTTAGATACAATGTTTATCTAGGGCCTGGGGAGGGGTGAAACAACTCAGGCAAAGTCAGAACTGCAAAATTAACTCTTTACCACCCCATGGGATGTTTCTCAAGACACATTTGAGGCTTGCACTAAGACTAGAATTATTCTATCTTAAAATTTATGCTAAAAGTCGCTGTCCCATACAATGTCATTTGCCAAAAACCACATACATTTGGGACTTCATCTTACAATGATAAGTGAAGTAAGTATAAACAGAAAGGGGAATATTACAGATTTTCTCTTAAATGGGAAGCCGAAAGTATATGTAGGGAGTAAAACTAAGCAGAGGTGATAGAAAACATAAATCCTAACTTTTTGGAGATGAGAAAGATGATTAGGTTAAATAGAGAAGGGACAGAGTAATGAGGAGACTTCAAAAACTTTCACTATTTGATAACATATGTACCCATCACCTAAATTAAAACTTGATATAATGTATTGGAATCACACATCAATTTAAAATTATCAAGTGAAAACTATCCTTTCTTAAATGAAAAGTACTTTTGGAGATCCGGGGAAGATGGCGACCGGGTGAGCAGCAAGGGAGCGAACCTCCTTAATAAACACCACCAGCTCGAGACAGACTTGGTGAGCGTGAATGCCGGAACCTCGGCTGGGAAGTTTAAACTGGGCGTATTTCTCTGAGATGCCGGGGGAGACGTGGTAGGGCAGACCAGGCTGCCGGGGCGAGACGTGGGAAAGTCCCAGACGCTGGGAGCCGGGGACGATCCCCGCGGGGAAGAAGCGGGGATCGGTCCAGGTGCAGTGGGAGCGCGGCCGCCTCGGGCCCTCCCGCCCCCCCGAGACGGTGCAACCCCCCGGCGACTCCCGACAGAGATCGGCTTGCTAGCGGCGGAGACGCCCGGCGGTCCCACGTTTCGCGCGTGTCGGGCGAGCCGCGCGGAGGGCCCCAAAAGCCGCCGGAAGAGGAGAGAGGAATTTGCTGGGTCCTAG
>PVLD010036988.1:0-10570 GCA_004027595.1 Dinomys branickii
CTGTGGACTCGTCCCATTGCTGTCAGGAACAGGTGGTGATTGCGCAGGCCGCCGAGGCTCAAGGTGCTCACAGAGGGCGTTCAGGGTGAGAGCCCAAGCCCAGTAACTCAGTTCATGCTTCCTGCTTGATGCTGGAGTGAGAAGGGCGTGGTGTCGTGTGAGCCACCTCCATCTGCAGCTCTCTCTTGCTGTTGTGCTCTAGTTCCCGTTTGTTCCTTGGCTGGATCCCTGGGAGTTGCTGTGGCTCTGATGTGGGTGCCGATGCACCCCACCGCTTAGGAGGAGCATTTTTTATACATTATCATAGTTTCATTTATCCGTAAACCCCGGGGAGGAGAATACATTTGACACATGTCAAAACTGAGGCACAGAGAGATCAAGTGATTCTTCTAAGGATGCACAAGTAGTTACTGGTGAAGGCAGAATCTGCCCCAGAATCTGCCGACCGACAGGCCATGCTATTCAGTCCCTGGGGCTGTCTGCCAAAAGGTTGTCTGGCAAGGAGGCAAGGATGCCCTTAGATTATTTTTTCCAGTGCTAGGATCAAACCTTGGGGGTTTTGCACATGAGGCAGGTGCTGTACCTCTGAGCTACATTCCCAGCTCAATACCCTCAAATTTCTAATTGTGCTTACACAACCCTGGGATGAGGGTTGGGGTTGGAGGTCATTGGACCATCAGTGCTGGGGGCAGGGCCATCTGTGGTTGTCATTGCAGGTGCATGCGTCCATTCAGGGAAACTTCCAGGTGCTGGAAAGAGCTCTTGGTAGAGTCCTCCAGAGACAGACCAAACATTTTCCTTCTCTGAAGCAGCCCTGATGTATGCAAAGCATATCTATAATTCACCCCTAAAGCAGCAGTTTCCAGATTCCTGAGATGGTAATTAGGACCTAGGGAGCATTTGTCATTGTTAGGGGTGCTTTGCACATCATGTTCGGTGCTCATAGCATCCCTGTCAACAAGTTAGCAGGACTTCTGTTTTTGTACCAGAAAACAAGATGGGTTACTGAAAGCTCTGCTTGGTTTGCTAAGAAGGAACTCAAGGCTGGGATGAGGAGACAGCTGATTTATTTGATGCCAGGTCTACATGAGAAAGATCTGTAGGTAGCCATCACTCTGTTTCTGAAAAACTACCCTGGACAGTGTTCTGTGGTAACAGATGCATGGGTGTGTGCTGCGTGCATGCACGCACCTCCCTGCCCCCCAACCAGTCCTGGCTGCAAATTTCAGATTCACTCCTCACTGGCTGTACATATTTGAGCAACTATATATATGTCAGTTTTCCCATCTGGAATATGTAGATAATAATAAGACTTACTGCTCAGGATTAAGATTTAATGAGATGCTACATGTAAAATCTTTGCCTTGTATTAGGCATGCAGAAAGTAATAGCATTAATAGCTATTACTAGTGTCATTATAATTATTATATGAAATGCTGGCATGTATTAAAACACTACTGAACAACTTTGTAAGTAATTAAAAACTATCAGCTGGGTGTGGTGGCACACTCTTATAATCCCAGCACTGGGGAGGCTGAGATGGGGGGATTGCCACAAGTTCGAGGCCAGCCTGGTTTCCATGGTGAGTTCAAGGCAAGCCTGGACTACATAGCAAGGTCTTGTCTCAAACAAAACAAAACAAAACAAAACAAAACAAAGCACCCAAACATCGACAATCACACCAACTCAATCACATTAACTCTCTTCTTTAAAGTGAGGGCAGTAGGAGATAGTTTAATTTTGAAGTGTATTTTTTCTTTCAGGGGAAATTTAAACAGAAAGGGAAAAATAGTATAACAGGCTTCCATGTATTTATCACCAGATTCAACAATAATCACCATTTTACCAATCATATTTTCTTTGTTTCTGTCCCGTGTGTGTGTGTGTGTGTTGTGCATGTGGGTGCATGTATGTATGCATGTGTGCACACGTGTGTGTGTTGGAGTATTTTGAAGCAAATCTCAAAGGCTGTAGAATTTGATCTGTAAATACTTCAGTATGCATTGCAAATAGGTCTTTTAAAAATTAATATACCCACAAAACTATTACCATAGCTTACAAAATGAACAAGATTAACTTCTTGATGTCATGTAATGTCCATGTTCAAATATCTCCAGATATTTAAAAATGACTTGTTGCAGTTGATTTATTTGATTCAGGATCCATAAGGATCTTGTGCTGAGTTTAGCTTGTATGCTTATCAGCATTCTGTCACTATAATAAATACTTCAGATAATTAACTTACTAAGAAAAAAGGTTTATTTTGACTTAAGGTTTTAGAGGTTCTAGTCCATTGCTTTTAGGCTTCTGGTGGGAGTGCCAGATGGCAATGGTTGGTGTGCAAAGGAGCAAATCACTTACCTCATGGCCGGGAAGTGAAAAAGAATTAAAAAAAAGGAAGGGATGGGATCCCCCATCCTCTTCAAAGACACTGCCCCAGTGACTTTAGGATCTCCCGGTAGGCTCCAGGTCTTAAAGGCTCCACCACTGCCCAGTATTGCTGCATTTGGAAACAATCCTTTAGCACATGGACCCTTTGGGGACACTTAAGATCCAAACCATTGCTGTTTATGTGCCTCTTAAGTTCTTAATCTTTATGGTTCTGCCTTCTTTTTTTCTCTTATTTGTTAAAGCAGTGGAGTCATTTGTCCTGTTGACTTTTCTTGCTTTTTTGGAGTATTGTTTAACTTGTTCCTCTGTCCCCCATATTTCCCATAAAGTGGTACAATGATCTAGAGTTGTTTGGTTGGGTACAGGTTTTTGTTTTCCCATTTGCAAAAAGACTTTATAGGTGATGCCGTGTACTATGTAATGATCACGTTGTAAAGCATGCAGTATCACACTTTTAAGGTTGTTTTTGTTGTTGTTCGTTGGTTTTAAACGCGACAAATAACCAAGCAGAATCAGGTGTTAGTGCCCTGTTCTGTCTGTTGTGAGATGTTCCAACCCATTAATGTCTTTCACCCATTGATGACTGTATCCAGACCCTTTATTCCATTAATGGCTGCAATACTGTATCTTTTCTAATTGTATTGTTCCTACTTCATTATAAGCTAGAGTTATTTTACAAATACCAATCTTATGCATTTATGGTTACCCCGAAATGCAGCTTACATAGAAAGTTAGGATCAGTGCTGATTTGGTCCTTTTATTTACAAGTTTTAAGATGAACTGATACCCTAGTGACTTCTGAGGATGGCCATTGATTTTTAGGAATAATATTATAAACTCATGCATTCAAAAATAAAAAGAACCTTTTTATTTGTTATGTTTTAACCCACTATAACCATTACTATTTTGGGTGCCTAACAGTGTCCCATCATTGGCCGGTGCAGTCACACTAAGTTGCCTCCTTGGAGGTTTGGATACTGTCCCAGTTGGCATGAATGGGTTCCAGGCTTGTACAGCCAGTTGTTCCAGGCTATTTTGTTCCTCACACCTGGAGTCATCTGTCTTTAAGACACTTTGATTCCTTTCAGAAAGATTTGTCACTTAGAAGTCACAGTTAGGAACTGCAGGTGCTCATTGCTACTGGGTTATCATTTCAGTAGACAATGAGAAAAATGGTCCTTTTTAGAGAGAGAATAAATTCATAATGACACTTCCCACTTAAATATAAGGTTACATGATTTTACTTAACTTTTTTATCTCTGTTAAGGTAGGAATCTTGGTTTCTAACTATATTGACCTATGTATTTATTATATATCTTTCAAAATAAGATTACTTGTACTATTGTTATTTAATAAAATATTGAATATAATTTTTTTTGCAGAGTTCCTTTTGGCCACTAGGCTACGTCACATAAAACTTTCTCCTAAAACAAAACAAAACAAAACAAAACAAAAAACTTTCTCCTATAGTCCCTTGAGACCATAATGTTAACTGAAGTAAATCAGACACACGAGCTTAAATATCACATGGATTCTCATATATTGGAAACCCAGTAGACAAATAAAGTGCAAAATAAAAGACCAACAATAAAAATGAAAGAAAACAAGTTATTATAATCCAGCATGGACAATGTATCTAAAAGGATGCCTTAATTTAATGTGATTGTTTATGTGTTTTTCAACCTGTTAGTCTCACTGTTTTTGTGCTTATGGTAAGGACTTATGAAATAAATAAATCTGATGCTAGCCAAAAAAAAAAAAGGAATGGAGGCAAAGGGGGGAAAAGAATTGAGATGCATTATGTGCATGTACCAGTTTCCCACAATGAAAGTAAACATTATATACTGTAAACGTACTAATAAAAATGTAAAAAAGAACAACTTGGTGTGGTGATGCACGCCTGTAATCCCAGCACTTGGGAGGCTGAGGCAGGAGGGTCACTGTGAGTTTGAGGCCAGCCTGTGTCTACATAGCAAGTTCAAAGCCAGCCTAGACTACATAGTGAGACCTTGTCTCAAAACACCAAAAAAAAAAAAAAATTACCTAAAGAAATCTTCTTAATTTTTTCCTACAGTCATATCACAAAGTTGATATATAGATCAAATTTACTTCAGTTTTTAATTTTTATTTAAATTTTAGCCTCTATTAAAAGCAAATGCATTTGTACTTATATACATCATATGACATATATAAAAACATACACTAATTAATATCACTCCTTTCTTACACAAAAGATAGAATGTAATATACACTGTATATGCTAATAGTCTAAAAGTAAGGCTCCACTGTTTAGTTCTAGTTGAGATTAGTTGTCTGTTCCATTGTTTATAGATTTTATTTACAGTCATTTCTCTTTACTCACTATAGTTATCTTCTATTAAAATGCTGTAAACACTGACTTAGCAAATACTGAATAGGTAAGGTAGATGCATGGTTCGGTCCTTGCAAAGCTCTTGTCACATTTTCTCCAACTGACCCATACATAATCTCATTTAGGTGTGTTTCTGTTGAAAGACGCTTTGATATATGTCATTCATTCATTCATTCATTCGTTCATCCACTTTGAACTATCGAACTCATAACTAATCACACTGTAAGTCATGTCTGGACAAAGCTTATCTGGCATACATTTTCTTGGTTGGGCACATTACAGGTTTCTTGCACTTAGAAACACTGGATAATAACTCAGTACTAGCTTGGAGGTCATTTAAAAAAGTGAAATCACCAAAATGAAAAAAGACATGGAAGTGTGAAACAAGATGGCCAAGTGTCACCTTGTTTGACCTCTGCTGACAACATGGACACTGGACAACTTAAAATTTGCCCTGCATGTTCATGTGTCCAGGTGACTGAAAACATCATGAGTATTGATTTTGAGGTTGCAAGTGAATTTAAGTGAACAGACAAATCTGCAAATAGAATAATCTGCAGCTAATGAAGATCAACTGTGTTTTATTTGCTTTCCTTTATTTTCTTTTGCCTTCCTCCACTAAATTGTGAGCTTCCTGAGCAAAGAGACCACATGTGGAAGAGGATCAGTGAATCCCCATGCAGAAGTAGAATTCTCTGCTTTGGGTTGACAGTGCTAAACATTGAGGCTTAAGGTGGCTTAAATATTTTTCCATCTGCCAAAATGTAGTTGTCAATAGAGCTTTGAGCAGGCACAGTAGTCACAAGATCTGTCAAGTCTCTTGGTTCTGAGTGTTCAGTAACATATGAAATCAAGCTAATACAAAATTTCCCATGTGCTGTATATATAAATGTTGTGCATGGTCAAATGATCTACGTGAAATCCCTAAAATAGAGAACACCACTCTTTTGTTTTTGCTTGCTTTTTGGTTTTCTTGAACCAGGGTCTTGCCATGAATGAAGTTCAGGCTGGCCTTGAACTCAGTATGTAGCCAAGGCTGGCCTTGGTCTGTGTCTGCCTCCTGAGTGCTGGAATTACAAGCCTGCACTACCATGCCTGGCAGCAATACCACTAATTTTTGTGAACTGCTGTCCTTCCACTAAACTTTATTGACATATACTTTTTCAGTCATGTGGACTTTGGCAGGGAAGTTCACTAGATAAACTGATAGGTGACAGCTGATTTTGAGCCATGAACGTTAGCCTGTTAGGGAGACTCCCCTCAACCCCCGAATTTCTCTGAGAAGGTAAAGCATTTGCATTAGATTGGCTAATGAGATTTTGTAGGCTGTTGCTAATTTGAGACTTGCTGGGTTTGCCCTGTCTTCAGATAGGTGGGAACTTTCTGGGTGTGATTAACAGCCTAAATATACCCCATCGACAAGCCTGCAGAGAAACCAACCTTCCCCAGAGTTTGGGAAGGAGCCCTGGCTGCTGTCTGGGGACTACAGCTTCTGTTAGAGTCTTCATCATACTTTGTTTACATTTAGTGCATCAAACCCTAGCCAAATAAAAGTATACAGCCTCCATAAATAGCTGTCACATAAACATACATTTGCTGAACTCTTCAGAGATGTGTATTTATGTGTGTAAGAACAGCACCCACTATTTACAGAGACTTCTTTTCATTTTGACAGATTTGAAGCCCTTTAGTAGCTATTCATCTTCCTGTGGATGCCTTATAACATTATATATGATGGAAAAGGTGATAGGATTAGGTGAGCCCAGTGTGGGGGTTGGGGCTTACTTATTAATCATAATGACTCCTGTTTAATGAGACTGCGTTGTGTGCCAGATGTGGTACTAAGAGCTTTATGTGAATTGCATTTAGGTCTCACAGCAGTGCTGAGGGGTAGTATCAGCACCCCCATTTTACAGATGAGGAAACTGAGGCCCACAGAAGGAAAGCGACTGCCTAGAGTCACACAACCTATTAATGACAGATTCTAGTTCTACCTGATTATAAATCCTGTGTTAATCACCATTGCTGGAAGTGTCTCAAAATCTTCATAAGGCCTCACTCTGTAGTCTCAAAGGCAGCTTTATTCACTTTGCTTAACACTTACTGGACATTTATCATATATATTATGATAAATATATAATCTGTACATAGTTGGCATTTGTGGGAGTAAGGAAAACAGCAACTGCCAGCACTTATATAGTATCTCATGTGTCTGTTCTGAGAACTTCACATATATTGTCTCATGCAGTTATTATAATAACCCCTTGAGCTCATTATTATTGCCTGCATTTTACAGACAGGGGCACTGAGGCCCAGAGAAGTTAAGAGGTTAAAATGCACAGCGAGCAAACAGCGAAGCCTAGATTCAATTAAATGTGCAGGTGCCAAGTTTCCTGAACCAGACCACCACCCTGGTACTGTACTTCAAAGACAAAAAATGAGTATCAAGAATAAGGACAGTATACAACTTGCTGTAATTTAGAGCCAGGAGGTTATGGGTTTCTACCTGTAGTAAGTCCACAGATTCTTGAGTTTGCACAACTCAACAGCTTGGAGTATGCCATCTGTTGGCCTCAGACCCACTTTGAAGCTGGGCATTTGCCAGATTCAGGAACTCTTGCTTCTTTATGCTCAAATCTTCCCCCAACATCTATCCTGTGCTGTGGGGTGGGCAGCCACCCTGGGAATCTGGCATTTCTACCTTTGGTTTTGAGTTTACTTATAGAAGTTGAAAAACAGGCATGGTGGCGCTTGTCTATAATTCAACACTCCGGTAGGCCGGGGCAGGTAGATTGCAAGTTTGAGCCCAGCCTGAGCAACTTTGCAACTGAACAAAATTCTGTCTCAAAACAAAACAAAATAAAACAAAACAGAACAAAACAAACAGGCTGGATATGTAGCTCAGTGAGATGGTCCTGGGTTCAATTTCTTGTATTGCAAAAACAAACAAACAAACAAATTGAGATTGGCTTATAGGATATACTCTGAGGAAAGGAGTTTTATCCCTCTGAGCCAGATTTCTTTATCTAAACCTGGAAATCATAACTGCGTTTCTTCACTAGGGTTGTGAAGTTTCAAGTTAATACATGGAAAGTAGCTGGGTTAGTGCCTGGCTTATAATAAATGCTCAACAAATGGCAGCAGTTGTGTTACTATTACCTGTTTTGTCCTCACTTGGGAGATGCTCTTTTTTCCTGACTTCAGGTAAGAACAACAATCAGAGTACTACATTTATTTTCCTTTCATTTAAACCATAAAAGTTTATATCATGCATGAATCATCTCTCTACTAAGCATTAGGATATAACAGATAAGACTAAAACCCTCAACCTGCCCTGTAATTCTAGGGCCTTTTCTACACTCTGAAAAGCTACCTAGTATTACCAGTTTGCTGTGTGTTCTTCCAAACCATTCTCTGTGTTATTTGTACAGACTTATGTGTGCTTGTAGGAAACATATACCATTGTTTTATCTATGTATTTGTGTTGTTTATACCTTTACTAGGTACATCATTCTGTAATTTTTTTACATAGTAATATGCTGTATTAATAGTTCTCTCTTTTTAAGTCTTTTTTATCCTTTCTGATTTTATCTCATTATTCTATTATTTATTGGGAGTGGACTATTTACATCTCCACTATTACCATGTGATTGTTTGCTTATCCTTTGATTCTGTGTTTTTACATTACTGTATTTTGAGGCTGTGTTGTTAGGTGCAGATATATTTATAATTGCTAGTCCCATCTTTTGAGGTACTGCATTGCTTTCTATAGCATATATATCAATAAAAGTTGGCTAGAATATGCTGTAGAAATAAATAGTCCTAAAAATTCAGTGATTTAACACCACAAAATTTAAATTTTCTCTTATATTAAGTTGGCAGTACAGGTCAGCAGAATTCTCTGCTAGTTGGAGTCACTTCTAATAAGCAGTCTGCTAATCAGCCTGAGTTTTTGATAGAAATTTCAGTTCTCACATCTAAAGCAGAAAAAGGGACTGCAAAGAGACCTGCACTTATTCTTGAAGGCTTTCACTTAATGTGACGTTGGCCAGGGCAGGTCACATCCCTTGCCTTACTTTTCAGGATATAAGAAGGCATATCCCTTTATAAGAAATGAACCAGGAATTAGTGAATAATATCAGTGACAGCCATCGAATGGATGTTTCATAATTTCCTGAGCCATTTTTCTATTAAAGGTCATAGGGGATGTTTCTAATCATTTGTTGTTGTAAACAGTGTTGCACAGATAGCTTAGTACATACCTCCTCGATGACTTATATTCTGCCCTGTTGTATTCAGAGCTGACCATACTTATTCCTTGGGATGCCACTCTTACCTGTTACCCTGTTCAGATACGAAAAGATGGAAAAGTCCTGCAAAAACGATCCTGTGCTTAGTGCCACAGTGAGAATCACTGTTTTCATTGTTAGGGGCCTGGGCAGCTACTTAGAGCAATTGTTCAAAATAAGGGCAAGATCATGCTTGCTTTGAAAGCTCGAAAAAGGTTTATAAGATACGATATTTGAAGCAGGTATTGAGAAGTGGTTAGGAGATAATAGAGAAGAAGGGATAGAGCAAGCAACCATGTGACAGGGCCAAGAAAGTACAGAGTTTGTAGCTGGAGTATAAGGAAGTTGGCCATGGAGACTAGAGCTGTCTTGTCAAGGGCTTTGAATACTCTGATGGACGTGGGAGCCAGTGAAAGTTCATGAACAGGAGAGTGGCATGACCAGAGGTATATTTTAAGGTGTTACACAAGCATCTTGTAAGGTTACAGACACAAATGCATAGAAGTGCCGTGGAAGCCATCATAATGAATGAGGCAGTGTCCTTCAAAATAAACGTAGTGTAGGTAAACATCAGCTGCTTTCTGTTGTTTTGTTATTATATCTGGGGCAGCTTAGGTCAGTTCTTGGCTTCCTCTTGTAATTAGAAAACTATTGTTCATGGAGTTGTCACTGAGTGGGTATCAGATAATGCGGAGTAGGAGGTGGGGAGTAAGAGATGGAGCTGGAAAATGGAACAGCCCTTCATGAGTTCCAGTGTGAGGCTTCTGTGTGGAAATGTAGCCTCTGCATTGTCTGAGTTGCTGTTTATTTTGCAAGGGAAACCAGACACTCAGATTTTACGTGATTTCTCCTGATTTTCAAAGCCTGGCAACATCTCAAGTATCCTGTTGGACAGGCTGTGGCCTGTGAGTTGACCATGTTCATCCTCTGGTGCTAAGGACAGAATGGGGTCCAGGCAGCCACACCCCGTGAGGGTTCAGGCATTGACTGCATTTCCAGGCTATCCACTGATAGGTCTGCTCTTCTCGGGTGCATGAATTATGGTGGTTGGTATTTCCCCAAGTGGAGGAATGTTCCTTTTATGAAGGAAAAAAAGACTTAGTTATGCTCTACAGACTTAATTATTTTATAATAGTGTTACTTAAATATCTTTCAACACAAAGCCAGTTCTTAGCTGGGGATGTTGGCCCCTCCTATCTGTACCGGTCACCCTTTCCTTGCTGTGACATACATCACTGAATGGAAGAAAGGTTTATTTTGGAGCACAGTTTCATTGGGTCTCGGTTCATGGTTAGCTGCTGGAAGGCAGAAAAATCAAGGTGGAAGGAACAACTCATGGCATCAGGACTTGGGGCTCAGGAGAAGAGTAAGTGAGGAAGGGGCCGGGGAGCAGATATAATCTACAAAATCACTCCTTGGGGTTCACCCAGACAATCCCCAAAGCATGCTTTACTAATCCCCTGCACACCAATCAGGTTAACAGCCAAGATTAACCTCATACCAGGCGACATGTGGCAAT
>PVLD010036989.1:0-10572 GCA_004027595.1 Dinomys branickii
GGTCAGTAGATCGTTTCATCTTCATAGTGACATACTAATTAACCTTTAAGAAGGGTGACTGAGTTACTTTCTTCATTGCTGAGGTGAAGTACCTGACACCTGAAGTTAAAGGAGGAAAGATCTGTTTTGGCTCACAGTTTGTAGAGGTTTCAGTCCATAGTTGGCTGGCTCCAAGGCAGGGTGGCATGGCAGGGGGCATCGCAGAGGAGAAACAGACCATGGTGGGCAGAAGGCAGGGAGAGAGCAAAGTGACGAGGTAGCAGGCAGCAAGCAGAGACCACAGCAGCCCTCACTCTGTCCATTACATTCTATCCAGACTCCTTGCCCGTCAGTAACACTGATACCCAGGGAGGGCCTTCCTAGTACCCCCAGCACTAGGGGGGTACAGTTGTTCACACTGGTCCGAGGACTGGTTTATTAACCACACACCAGCATCACACACTCTAGATCCAGCCACCTGTGAAAGCCCCCCTGACTGCACGAGGCTTTGGGGGGCATCTAGACACAGACCATAACAATGAGGTGAATCAGTGTAAATTCAGATGAAAAGTTGGATGTAATAAGATTAAGTGAAAAAGCAACTTATAAAATTTACATTCAATATTGTACATAAAATGAAGTTTACATTTTCATATGACCCTTAAAATGCCTTTGGGGGAAGGATGATGGATAACTTTTTGTGTTTTGAAATTATGTGACAGTTTATAATATTTTTATAATTGCGAATTTTTTTCCAATATAGACAAATTTGTAAATACATAATTCTCTGTTTCATACCCTTAATCTAACACTTTTCTCCTGCAATAAAAGGCACTAAGAAAGGGAAAGATAGGAAACTTAAGTACAGGAGTGTCTTTTCGTCCTGTTTCCTCAGTCTCATTTAGTTTTGGCTGTGTTGCCTTGGCAGTGAAAGCAAGAGCCACATGTATGCTCACTAAAGGCTTTATCACAGAAGGGGTGCAGCTCTATAGTGGGGGGGGCCTGTCATGGACAGTGCCGTCCTGTTGCCCCGGGGGTCGTGCAGAGTGTGAAGTAGAGGTGCCTTGGACTGTGGTGTGAGCCCTTGTTTAAAGGGTGAAAAAGACCATTTTAAAAAAAGGAAAAAAAAAATGGAAACGGAGCTTTGCGAAAATAGGGAGGGGAAAAAGGGTTAAAGGAAGGAGAAGGGATTGAGAAAGACAAGAACTCAGAATATACCATGCACATAGAGGGGAGTGTGGGGAACTACATACAGGCATCAGGTGAGCTGCAGCAGCCTGGGTGTAGGGCTTAGTGTGGGACCTGTTTGAGTCTTGTCGTGGGACCAGTGCCTTCACCTAGTTGCTTTGAAGAGGTCGGTGGGTCAGCCAGCACGAGTATATTGTTCAGAAAAGGTAAGGCTGTCTTTGCTTTCCCTGTGTTCCTTGTTTAAAGTCCTCTGAAGGTGTCTCCTTTCTGCCTCAAGCTTTCACTGTGATGCCCTTACTAGGGAACACTGCTAAACGTTCCAGCCCTGGACTTGGGGAAGTGAGACAAGGCATGGGAGGGAAGTGTGAGAAAACCCTGTGCTCACTGTGGGGACGCCTGGTCACGTATAGCTCATTGTCAGAGGTGGGGAGTGGCCTGTCAGTGAGGCCACAGCACGGGTCACGTTTGATGTCAGGCCTGGGAAAGCTCGTTGGAGAGAAGAGGGATGAGAAGGGGGAGGGAATTTGAGTGTGCAGAGGAGAAGGTGTGTTTTGGGTCTTGGAATGGGGCTGCCTTTGCATGGAATGTTTCTGTAAGGTTACTTCGTACCCAAGCGTCTTCTCGCTCTCTGGAGATCTTCCCTTCACTTTCCACATGCTGTCCACACATACCCATGCCTGTCCTGCGCCGCCTCCACAGCTGTAGGTAGATGGTCCTCACTTCTGTTCTGTCCTTCCCTCTGATACATGTCTCCCAGTCACCTGGCTGGGAGTGCTGGGGGCGTCAGAGACCAGACCCTTGTGCTAGCAGGGGAGTGCTAGTTCCTTCCCAGTGCCATGTCAGAGCACTTCCTATTGGGTGTGCAGGAAAGAGGAGAATAAAGGGTGTTGGCCACTGACTGTCCTTGTGTTTAATTAATCCTGGGGACCAGGAGCTGTACAGGCCAGCAGCTTCTGGATCACTTGGCTGGCCTGGGTGAGAACAGGATCTCCGATAGTCAGGGTCAGGTGTGATGGTAGGAGAGGTGGGCGCAGGGGCACATGCTCAGAGCTAGTGTCCTGGAGCCATGAAATGTCACCATCAGGGATGCTGCTAAGGTGCTCCCTTCCTCCTCAGTGTGTGGACCTGAGCTCACCATGAAACACGCCTTCCACTGCAGCCTCTGTTGGTAATGCAGAGTCCTGATGTGTGGGTTTCTGTAAAACTGATTCTAGAGCACTGTTTTGGTTAGGAGATACCCCGTGAAGACCTGCAGCTCCTGCACTTGCTTCCCAGCACAACCTCGAAGCCCTTGTCTTTGGGGAGTGGAGCTCACCTCTCCAGCCTTGGTGTTGCTTCCTCCCTGTTGGGAGTGGCCCAGGCGCCCACCACACGGAGAAAGTAGTCTATGCCCCAGAGAAGAATGCGTGGTCCAGGCCCAGAGAAACTCAGATTTTAAAAGGGCAAATAGTACACCTGCTGGGCACAGGTACCCGGCAAGGTAAGGTGTCCTTTCCCTGGAACAAGGGTGTTGGATCCCTCCCCTCGGCTGCCTGTGTGCTGTCTCCGTCCCACAGGCTACTCACACCTGGCGAGAGCAGCAGGTCAGGACACACGGTGGCTCTGAGAGGTTAGCGCACCCCTCAGTTTTACTGTACAGTTGTGTGTATTCCAGATATGCAGCATGGTGATTTGATTTTTTGGGGGGGTTCTTCACCAGTCAGACCTTCACCTCGAGTAGTTACCTGTAAGCACTGAGAGGGGTGTGTGTGTGTGTGTGTGTGTGTGTGTGTGTGTGTATGTATGTATGTATTTGTGTGTCATACAGGTTAAGAGTACTTAGATCTGCTCTCTCGGCACCCTTCCAGCACACCATACATTATTATTAGGAGGCTGGGTCCCGTTGTGTAGGTCCTGCTGCGTAGTTGGGCTTGGGCTGGGTTGGAGCCTGGGCATCTAGATTTAAAAATCTCTCCATGTAAATCTGGTGTTTGGCTAAGTTGATGGCCACCACCAGCAGCTGTCTGCTCTTGGATGGCTGGTGTTCAGTGACTTCTCGGCTTTGCTTGGAGATGAAGCCATGTCTGCTGCTTTGCAGCACCACTGGATGTCTTTCGGTTTCTCAGTTCTGTTCTTGAAGTATCTTGAGTGCCTGCTGGTTCAACACAGCATTGTTAAATTAGGAGATTTAAGTATGTATTAGGTATGGTTCTTGTCTTCAAGAGCTTATAAAAAAGCCGAGAGTACTGAAATAATACTAATGGGAAGCACTACAAGCTAAATGTCATTAAAGCGAATCATGGGCATTATGGTAATTGAGAGAAGGCAGACTGTGAGTAGAGGATCAGACGGGCTCGGAGCCGCGGGCTTGGAGCCGGGTCCAGGCTGGCCGCGCCCTGGGTGGGGAAGCAGTGGCTCAGGAGGCTGTGGCATAGGTCAGCCCGGGGAACAGAGGGTGGGGTGGTGGGAAATGGTCTAGCAGGGAGGCAGGCCAGTTGGAAAAGGTCCTTAACCCGATGTCACAGTGGGCTGGAAGGTATTAGAAATTTTTCTTCCTGCATTTGTCAAGAAGATGTGAATACATCTTGATAGAACTCACAGATTGGTATTTCTATACAGATTGCTCAGATGTTGTGTTAATGCCTTTTAAATCAGAAGAGCATGTTGAAAAGTGAGTTGCCTGTTATTTATTATTGAAGTTGGGTTGGTGTGTGAGTGGGAAGAAGGGCTCGGGCCAAAAGGTCCTGACTGCACAGTGCCGTTCCTTGTGGTTTAGCTGATGCTTCTGGCAGTTCTTCAGCACAGGGAAGCCAGTGTTACCCGGGCCACTGCCTGGCGAGGGCAGACCCGGGCACATGTCTGGTGCAGTGGTGGAGGTGTGCGTGGTGATGGCCCGCTGCTCTGGCACAGTGAAGAGTGTGTCAGGTGCCTGCAGCATGCCAGGCCCACTGTACGGTGCTGAGCAGGGAGCCGAGGGAGCCTGGGGGACATGGCATGTGCTGACGCCCTCCCGGTTGGTGTTGGTGTTGCTGTTGTGTACGCGGTCTGCAGCTGTGGTGCCCAGGCAGTGTTGTGGACCACACATGGGTGCGGCAGCTAGG
Source organism: Dinomys branickii (assembly GCA_004027595.1). NCBI lineage: Eukaryota > Metazoa > Chordata > Mammalia > Rodentia > Dinomyidae > Dinomys > Dinomys branickii. Next base: position 4,248 of record PVLD010036989.1, read on the forward strand.
AACAGCGTGTTACTTTTGTCTTCAGTCAGATTTTATTGGTATGTTTTAGATAAACATGATGATCACGTCCATCATAGAGAGTTGGTACCAGTACATGATAGTGTGATTTCCCATCCCCCCTTTCAACCCCTCCCGTGTACAAAGCTTTGTTTCCATTTTTTCCTTTTCTCCTTTTCCTTTCTTTCCTTTCCCCTTCCTCCTCTGTTGTTCCCTCCCCATTTGAACATTGTTTTTTCTTTTTTTTCCATTTGAACATTTGAAGATCAGCATTTAAAATTTCACTTCATTTCAACGTATATGAACTTAGATACCCCACATGGCTACTGATGTCTGCAGGCGGCTCCTCCTGGCCCTGGAGCTGGTGTGACCCGTTCAGAGCATGGAGGGTGGCATGGGGAGGATTGTGCTCCTGCTAGGGAAGCTGAAGGTGTCCGCAGGCCGACCTGTCCTGAGTGGTGAGTGTGAGCCAGGAGGGCCGTGCAACTGGGACTGCAGAGGGGTCCAACCGGGGAGACCTTGCAAGGGGCACTTACCTGGGGACATCGATGCCTTTAGGCAAAGGTGTGTGGAGGAGCTTGGGCTGTGGTGTGGGAGGGTGAAAAGTCTGGAGCCAGAAGAGCAGCGAGAGGCTGCCCTGGTGCCGCAGGAGAGGAGGGACAGTGCTTGGGGTGGGGCGAGAGGAGAAGGTGCGGTACAGTGCGGAGAGATAGGCCCTGCAGCATGGGTGAGGGTGCACCAGCAGCAGGAGAGGCCGGTTTCTTAGCAGATGCTGTGGCAGGAGGGATGACACTTTCACAGCAAGGGAGAGAAGTAGAGGAGCCGTGGAGGACTCAGAAGGTGGCTTCTCCCCCTGCAGAGATGTGGCATTGGGGTACAGGTTGAAACTTTGGGAGGGAGATCTGGGCTGTGTGGAGATTTGAGGCTCGTTCTTGTGCCCATGGGAATAAAAGTCTGCGAGTGGATATTGGTGAGAGAGGGTGTGCAGGCGAGGAGACAGCACAGCCCTGGGTAGAGCCTTCAGTAAGGGCAGCATTTTGTTTGGTTTGGTTTTTTGAGACAGGTTCTAGGTATGTAGCTCAGGCTGGCCTTGAACTCACTTGGTAGCCCAGGCTGGCCTCGGACTTGAGACGAGCTTCCTGCCTCTGCCTCCTGCAATTACAGGTGCATGCTGCCATGCCAGGCTCGCAGGGTAGTTTTTAAGGGACTGGCAGAGAAGATGATGAAGAGACACAGAACCATGGGCTCTCACTCTCTGTGCCTCTGTGTGTGTCTGTGTAGAGCTGTAGGCTGCTTAACGGAATCGTCTCATATGGTCCTGGGGTCAGTCAGGCAGGCTGGGAACTCAGGCCAGAGCCAGCCTGGTCTTTGAGGAGTCTTTGCCTGGACACCCATCTCTGCTTTCCAGCTCGGCTGCCTGGCTTGTTGCTTCCACTGCTGTGGCCCCACCTGCGCTGTGCCTTCACAGCAGCAGCTAGGCCAGGGCTCAGTATGTCACCGGGAGCTGTGCCTGGCTGGGGAGACACAGAGCCAGCCAGGTCAGGAGCCACAAAGGAGTCTGAGTGAAGAGACAAAAGCTTTGAACCCAGGGGCTGCAGCTGACGTCGGTCCTGCCCGGTAACGCAGGTCCCACAGGAGAGCTGACGGTTGAGGTCACCAGCAGGCGATGGACAGCGTTGAGAGCTGAATGAAAAAGGGAGCAAAGGGGGAGAGACAAGCGACTGGTGGCAATTTGCTTCTTGCTGTGACATCTGCTGGGCAGGCAGCTGCTCAGGCCAGCCGTGGAGGCGGCCTGGCTTTTCCCTGGGACACGTCTAGGCCCATGGGCCCACACAGGCAGGGTTGCCGTCTGTAGGCCCAATGTGGGAGTGAGCCGCGCCAGTTCCGGAGAAGGGAAACCTCTGCGCACACAGTGTGGGGAGCTGCTGACAGAGCTGTCAGGTGAGCGGTAGCGCTTTGGGGGCCTAAATAGCGCGGGGGTGGGAGCATGGTTGTTAGTATTATTCCTGTGGTGCTGGGATCCCATCGGGGCCTCCTTCGTGTTGGGCAGTCAATTCCGCGTTAATGTCGCACTGCAGTTAGGCTCAGTAACCGATAGGTGGCGCTGCACGCCTGTCCGTTAAGAGCCTCTTAATAGAAAATGCATTCCTTTAGTTTCACAGGAGTGGAGGAGTTTGTTGTTTTCAGTAACTTATTAGATATTGATGAAATAAGGCTGCTGTTAGAGCAGGTTTTATTTTAAATCATTCTGACTTAAATCTTAAGAGTGACAGGTTGAAAAAAAAAATTAAGAGTGACAGGTTGTGTGTGGTGTCCGCCGTGTGTGTGTAGCATTTTCTCCGGCAGAGATGAGACCTCCCCATGCGCAGAGGCATTTGATGTTGGGGCCTGTGCTCAACACTATGATTTATCCAGCAAGGAAAGGTGGTGTCACGGAAAACAGTGTGGTGGACTCTTAGCTGATACCTGGGCACGGGGAGCCCGCCTGCGAGTCGCCAGGTCGTGCATGTGCACGCAGGGCCTTCCCCCCAGTGGCTGGGATGTGCACGAGCACGTAGGGTCTTCCTAGCGAGTCAGGATGTGCATGAGCATGCAGGGCCTTCCTCCCCAGCGAGTTGGCACGTGCACGCAGGGCCTTCCTCCCCAGTGTGCGCGTGAGGCTGAGTCTGTGCAGAGAGCTCGATGAGTGACGTTGTGGCCTCTGCCTGCCTGCATAGGAGTGTGCAGAGAAGCTGGCGGCGCTGGGTGTGCCACAGCTGTGTGGACAGTGGGCGTGGGGTATATCTACAAAGCAGGAGGCCGGACACTGAAGCTTCCCTTTCTTCTGAGTGCAGGAGCGCGTGGGCTCGAGGGTGGGGCCCCTGAAACCAGCGGTGCAGTTCCTGCGAGCCCGAGCCTTGCTCTTTTCTCATGAGCAGTCACAGATCTGTGGAGGGTACTGGTGTGCGTTAAAATTCCTGAACCAGGCTGGGCGTGGTGGCGCAGGCCTGTAACCCAGCACTTGGGAGGCACGGGGATCTCTGTGAGTTCAAGGCCAGCCTGCATAGTGAGACCCTGTCTCCAAAACACCACCCCCAAAATTCCCTGAACTCAGGGCCAGGGTTGGAAGCAGGGTGAGAGCTGGCAGCTGGTTTAGGAATGGCCCGGAAGCGCATTGTCTGTGTTTTGTCTCTAGCAAGTATCGGAGGTTAAATGTGCAGGTTTTTAAAGGAGCTTGGGTGATGGCGCTGTCTCCCACGTTTTCGCACGGTGCAGGGCGTGCAGAGGGCGAAGGGTGGGAATGTGCTCTGCCGTGTGGTGCTGCCAGCGGTGTGCGCCCCCTTGAGGGCTTCCTCTTGCTGTGGAGGTCTGTTCAGGTGTCACCACTTCAGCAAGGTCATCCTGCCACCTGAGTCAAAGGGCACCTTCCTGGTTGCTTCTTGTTCTGCCACGCTGTTGCAGAAGTTCATCTTTGTGGCAGGTGCAGTAAAATGAACCTGCTTAACAGTGTGGAGAGACCCAACAAGTGGGTCCACCCGGAGATACTACGGTAGTTAGGGATGGGACACCGTGGCCTCAAAGCCCCTTCTTTCAGGCCACCCACACCCTGCACCCTCCTGGGTGGTGGACTGGGGGCCAGGCCGCTCCCTTGTCTCTGCAGATGCACTTGTCCCCAGGATTCCAGGTAAAGGGGTTCGTGCAGTAGGTTCTGTGCCTGGCTTCCTCCACCTGGCCAGTCACGCTCTTGGGGCACATGTGTCCTTGTTCCTTCCTTCCGACTGCTGGCTAGCAATCCCGCATGCGGATGCCATGCAATTTTCCCCTTTCTACTGGTGGAAATTTGAGTTGTTTCCAGTTTTTGGCTGTTACGGAAAACCTGCTATGAGCATATTCACAGATGTTTTGTTTCTTGGGGGAATACCTAGGGGTGCAGTTGTTTCCTCACAGGGTGAGTGTGGGGTTAATTTTATAAAAACTACTCAGCTTTTTCCAGAGTGGTTAGGCCATTTTTAGTGACCCCACCAGTGTACAAGCATTCCGTGTGTTCGTAACCCCGCCCAAATTTAGTGGATTCCGTTTGTTACAATCCCAGTTATAGATATCCTCAGCTGTCTTCTTGCGTATTGTTATATGTCTGTATCTCTGTTTTGGTAAATTGTTGGTTTGAATCTTTTGGGCAATTCTGTGATCTGTTTACCTTACTAAGTTGTAAGACATGTTTTGGAGACAAGCCTTTTGTTAGATGTGTGTATTGCAGATATTTTTTCTTAGTCTGTGGCTTGTGTTTTCATTTTCTTAATCATATCTTTTGAAGAAAAGATGTTTATTTTGTGATGTCCTGTTTTATCATTCATTTTATGATTCGTTTTTAAAATTTTATTTATTTTTTGTCTTTTTGAGATAGGGTCTTGCTGTGCAGTTCAGGCTGGCCTTGAGCTTTGTAGCCCAAGCTGGGGTTACACTTGCAGCAGTCCTCCTGCCTCAGCTTCCCAAGTGCTGGGATTACAGGCTTGTGTCACTAAACCCATGAGGTTTTTTTTAAAAATGTCTTTAGGAATTGTGTACAGTTTTAGCTTACCAATTAAATGCATGACCCATTCTGACCCTTTCTGAGTTACTCTGTGCAGGAAGTGAGGTGACGAGGAAACACTTGCTCACGTGTGGTGTCGGCCATTCCGGTGTCATTGGTCACGCAGTCCGCTTGTCCTGTGGAAGGACCTTTGCAGCTTTGTCTGAAGTCATTTTGCCCTGTGTGCTCAGGGGTGATTTTTCTGATTTATGAATAAATGAAAAAAAATCATATTACGCCTTTGAAAGCAGCTCGAGATCATACAGTGCTTCTGAAATACAACAATGAGCATTTATTTTCATCCCCCGGTGAATTACATTTTAATTAAAAACCCCACTGCAGAGACATGATAAGAAAATGTGAGGCCTGACCTGGATCCTGGGTTGGAGTGGGGAAAACCCCATGAAAGTATCAGTAGATGAGATGACACGACCGGAGCAGGCCCCGTGCCAGTGTGACTTTATGCAGGCGGCAGGTGTGCTGTGGTAAGGCAGGAGGCCTCTTTGTTTCTAGTGAGCACACACCGAAGTGTCCAGGAGCTAAGCGTTACAGCGTGTATAATTTTCTCTGGAATAATTACACAGTCTGTATGGAGGAAGGGAAGCACAATTGATAAAGCAAATAAAAACACATTAGCTAGCCAGGTGTGGTGGTGCACGCCTGTAATCCCAGCACTTGGGAGGCTGAGGCAGGAGGACCGCTACGAGTTCGAGACCAGCCTGAGCTACAAAGTGAGCTGAAGGTCAGCCTGAACTGCATAGTGAAACCCTGTCTCAAAAACACCTCCCCCCCCAAAAATTGTTCCATCAGTATGTTTTCTGAATATTTGTCTTTTCCATAAAAGTAGAATTTAAGTGTTAAAATAGCTGTTAATGGTGATTTTTTAAAAAAGGCAAATAGGAATTTTTCAGTGCTTGGAATTAAACCCAAGGCCTTGCCTTCTAGCCAGGTGCTTGAGCAATGAGCTGTATCCCCAGCCTATGAAGAGAAATTAATTTGAAAAATATATGGCCATTTAGGTATAGTTCACCAGTAAAGGTGTACTGTGATGATGTGCTGTGCATTCTGTGTCTCTGGAGCCCAGCATGGATTCTGTCGGCTTAGCAGGCCTTTTTGATGTCTCCGAGGGTAATTCCACCTGAGTCTTTCTGGACATCTAGTTTGAATGACAGGACTTACAGCGAGTGGTGTGCATGAGAAGCCTCGTACCTCTCAGGCCAGGAAGGTGGAGGCACGGGTGTGTGCGAGGGGTACTCTGGACTTTCTGTGGACTCCATTGGGTTTATTTTTTATATATTTTTTAAAAATAAAAGTACAAAAACATATTAAAAAACAGACACCAATTAGCATAAAAAATAGTACAATCACAACTGATCTATAGACAAGGTGACATGGTCTCAATAGTGGTTATTGCTTTATCCATTGATATCTTCAAAGTGTAAATATATGAACCCATATACAGACATGCAAAATTGGTCAGACCATTAATCCTCTCAACAACAGAAAAACACAAAAACCAAATATCAAAAGACAGAAAACAAAACAGGCAAACAACAACAACAACAACAACAAAAAACCATCAATAGTTGCTGCTTTGCATATTGATATCTTCGAAGTGTGTGTTCAGGATAATACATACAGACATACAATATTGATCAAATAACCCGTCATCAATTATTCCTTAGCATTAAGTGATATAATACAATAGTAGAACCATGTTAGCCCTCCTGCATATATGTATATTCATATATACATACATACATTTCTGTCTCTTTCTTT
>PVLD010036990.1:0-10572 GCA_004027595.1 Dinomys branickii
AGGTCTGGTTTATATAGAAGAGGGAGGACAAGCACTTATCCTTTAAAACTATGTAGATCTTTAATTGACAAATAGGGTTAATGTAATGGGTAATTGTAAATATACCTGTTTTATTTCTTTTTTGAGACAGGAACTCACTTTGTATTCCAGGCTAGCCTTGTAGGCAAAGCTGGCCCTGAACTCACAACAATCCTCTTGCCTCAGCATCCTGAGCACCGAGATTACAGGCAGGCATTATCACACCTGGCTACTCACTACCTTTATGGTCATATTTATGGGGTACAATGATATTGTGATCTACAAATACACTATAGAAAGATTCAACCAAGCTAATTAACATGTCTATCAACTAACCACCTCATTTTTGAAGTAAGAATGCTTAAAATTTTACTTTAGGTTTTTCTGCTGTTTTGAAACAGGCTCTTGGGCCAGAGATAGAGCTCAGTGGCACAAACACCTGCCTGGCAAGCACAAGGTCCTGAGTTTGATTCCCGGTACCAAGGAAAAAAAAAAAGAAACAGCCTCTTGTTATGTTGACCAGACTGGCCTCTAGACAAATGCCTCAGCCTCCTGAGTACTGGAACTACAAGTATATGCTGTAGCCAGCTTCTTTTGGCATTTTAAAAAATATTTATTTATGCATTTATATATGATTTATCTGCAATACTAGGGACTGAAGCCAGGGCCACTGCTTTCCCACCGGTTTTGAGATGGGGTCTCACTACATAGTCCAGGCTGGCTTTAAACTCACTATGTAGCCCAGGCTGGCCTTGAACTCTTGGTGATCCTCCTGCCTCAGGTTCCTGAGTGCTGAGATTACAGGCATGTGCCACCACACCCTGCCCCAGGACTTTTTTTTTTGAGATAGGGTTTCAGTAGGCTGCTCAGGATAGCCCTAAACTTGTGATCCCCCTGTCTCAGGTTCCCAAGGAGCTAGAATTACAGGCATGTTCTGCAAGGAAGCCTGAGGCAACCTTGAAATACACATACTGTTAATTGTGGTTATCATGCACTATAATAGATCAGGTACAATTTGTTCCTTTAGTTTAAATGAAACTTTGAACCATCTGATCAACATTTTCCTTTCCTCATACCCCTTCTCCACCAGTGTCTGTTTCTACCTTTCTATTACACAAAGTTTTTTAGATCCTAAATGTTAAGTACAATCATACAGTATTCTGGGCTTGGCTTATTTCATATAGCATAAAGCACAAGCAACAAAAAAAGCAAAAATAAACCAGGTGCGTTGGCGCATGCTTGTAACCCCAGCACTCTGGGAGGCTGAGGTAGGAGAATCACTGATCAAGTTCATCCTGAGCAACACAGCAAAGCTCTGCCTCAAAAAAAGAAAAAACATAGAATGGACTGGGAATATAGTTCAGTGTGAAGGCCTTGGGTTCAATCTCTGGCAAAATTTAAAAAAAAAAAGATCAGTCACATGAAAATGTTAAACATCTCTACTAATCAAGGAAATGCAAACTACAATGAGATATCACCTCTTATCTGTTCAAATGGCAATTATCAAAATGACAAGAAATGATGAGAATGTAGAGAAAAGGAACTCTCACACTGAGGGAATATACATTAGTACAGTCTTTTGGGACAGTAGTATGGAGGTTCCCCCCAAAATATATCTTCTCTTTTTAGCCAGTTTTCAAATTGAGTTGCTCCCAGGCTGGGGATGTAGCTCAGTGGTAAAGCACTTGCCTAGGATATAAAAGGCCCTAGGTTCAATCCTTAGCACTACAAAAAAAATTCATTTTTAAGTACTAAAGTACATTCTCAATGCTAAAATGGAAATGGCCATACCATATATCACCCAGCAAACACTGCCATGCTATCAGATAAACAAAGATATTATGTGGCTGATTGAGTATGTGTCTACTGTTTCATTGTAAGAACATTCTGCACACATAAGCACTTCATAAATACCAATCATTAATTTAATGACTAACCTTTTCAAAGTGATGAATGGCAAGCCATATCTCCCCTTGCGCATTGAAAACACAGCCGAGATTACTCCAAGCTACTGCAAAGTTCGGTTGAGTCTCAATTGCTTTCAAATAACATGCCTTAGGAGGGGTTAATGAAAGAAGATGGGAGGGGAAGGAGGTAAAGGGAAAAGGGAAATTTTGTAAAGGGGGAAAAAAAAAAGATTGGGGGAGGGGGAAGAAGGTGATGTTATTATTCCTTCTCTGACCAGCCAAAAGTGACCCTGCAGCACAGGCTCGCTTGCGCCAAAACTAATGCGCTGCCACAGCTGGCTGCTCCTGCGCCTGCGCCACCAGAACCCAAGTGCAAACCACCATGTTCAGTTCTGCCAACCAATGACCAATCCTTACACTGGGACTTTCCTGGGAGGCCAGTTACTGTAAGATTCTAACGCTGGACTTCTCCCACCCAAATAGCTAAGGGCTCTGGTTATGTTTTCAAATGGTATCTAGAGGGCGCCTCTTAGGCTAAGTATTGCAAAGTATCCTACTGTTTCCCAAAGTGTGCCCTACAAAGTGTTAAGAACCATCACTAGAAAAAAATGATCTCATGATAAAATAAGTAAGGAAAATAGGGGTACCCTAAGTCTTTAGTAGTATTAAAAGGCTCCCTGAACTTAATTAACCATGGAACGCTCCTCTCATTGAGCATTTTATTAGAATCTATGAAACGCATCTTGGGAAATGCTGCCCTAGGCAATAATGTTCTTCACTAACACTCACTACACTACTGAGGCAGAAAAAAATGTTCTGTCAAATCAGACATTATGAAGCTAAGCTTTAAGTTACAAACTCACATAGGCCCTATCATCTAAGGAGAGCTGAAGCTGAAACCTCCCATGAAAGGACTGCACCTAGGTTGAGGTCCCTGTAATGCGAGCGCAAACATCGTACGCGCCACCTAACAGCATCGCACTGCGCAATCGCTGCGAACTGCTGCGCTACATAGAACACCCCTAGACGCAGCAAACGGCCAACCAGATCCATTAATCTACTAGACAGGCCCGTAGAGAATATTTGTTTAATGAGATTAGCTGGACTCAAGGTACATTAAAACCCAATTTTATCCAAAAAGGCTACACAGTAGGACTGAGGGAGCCAGTCAATCAGATTACTCATCTAGTCAACCGTTCACAGGGGCTCATTCGCACGCAACGCGCATTAACGCTGCGCAGCCTTTGCGCTACTGCAGGGTCACAGCGCATCATCAGGAGAGCAGAATGCTGCAATCCAAACAAAGAAGAAAAAAGGAAAAAATGAACAACAAGAAGAGTTAGAAGCTTTTACTAGTAAATTATCTCTAATAATTTTAATAATTAACTTTTACTTATTTTTGACAGAATTGTGGCTATAGTATAAAACATTCTCTTACATAACTTGCTTGAAAATAAAATTATTTTAAGCTGTTTCTGAAGCCACAAGACAGAAGATTCAGGCATGGAGGCAAATTGTTTTGCTGTGGCAGTTACAAACCCGTTACCATATTTCTCATCATGTGACTTTTCGGTGCGTTCCTTGCTGGAAGAGGAGGAGGTTGTGTGTCTGCCCTAGATCCAGGCCTCGAGCTCCCTTCAGCGAGGCACCTTACGCATGGAATAGGAGGTTTCACCCACCTGAAACCTTCTAAATACAATATCAATGGTGAAAAACCAAAAACAAGAGAGAAAATAAAAACAAGATCATTAGTAAAAGTTCAACAAAGCAATTGAAATTCTTTGGATGTCTATTACATATGGGAATGAGGACAGTCTCAAGTCTGTAACATGGGAAACATGCACAGGGTAGAGGGTTAATCAGGGCTATTGCATACAGCAGGGATTTGTGCTGGAAGAAAGGCTCTTCAATTTCTATAAAGAAAACTTAATTTTGCTTCCATCTAGTAGGAATATGCTGGCTTGAATTTTCAAATGCACTGATGACAAAAGAAATACATTGCATTCCACTCAAGGGTATTTTCTTGTTTACTAAGTTCTTACAAAAACCAGAGTAACATTTTTCAAACTAGGTGTCTCCAGAGCTCTGAAATAAAGAAGTCAGCAACCTAAGGCAGGCGCAATGTCTCAGCCTAAACCAATCTCTAAAGCTGCGGTGAAGTGCAATTCATGTTAGCTGTCCGCTTGGTGGGGTGACAATTAATAGGAGCTTATCAAATATTTGTTCTATAAATTTCCAATTAGATTTATCAGCTAAGATTTAAATCAATTACAGTTCATTAGCTGGAAACCTACATAAGGTTAATCCAAAGTGTCAGCAGAATTTATGAGCAATGCACTTAAAACTTGTGCCTTTTCAAGTTAGACAGTGTTGAAAAGCCTTCTCCCTCCCTGAATGAAGCAAACAGACAGCTACGCTGCGCATACACTCCACGCATTAGCATGCGCGTGGGGCTCAGAGCAACAGGTGGGAGTTTCAGAAGCTTTCTGGTTTCTCCCCACTCCTCACCCCTGCAGCGCGGTTGCGTAAGGTGGCTTGTAACAAGACAATTGCATTTATAAATTTATTTGTAAATGATACCAAAAGCTTTAATTAACCCAACCTGGTGTTCAAATTATTTATTTGGAAACACAGAATGCTAAAAGCCACCTTTCCACTTTGGCAAGTTTTCTTTCGATCAGTCCATTTCCCAAACAAACCAGCTTTGTCCTTCTGACTTTTTTTAAGGAAGTGGGGTGGGGAGGAATAAAAGAAGGAAGTGAGGAAGAAAAGAAGACAGGCAACTAGGATTGGAAAACAGAAAAGGAACTTGGGGAGGGAGCGGGGACAAGGGCAGGATGTTCCAATTATTAATTTGCAATCATTTTAATAGCCTTTCTTCCACTGTAAGAAGGGTGAGGAAGATGAAGGGAGGAAGGTTAAATAAGACTTTTAAATGCCAGTATTACAGGGTAACATTTGGATGAAATTGTTCTCCACTTACAAGCCACAAAGGACTTAGAAGAGCAGCATTTTCAATGGCACCTGCATCATATAGGAGTCTTGAGCCCAAACAGAGATGCTGTGCTCATTACCAGCAGGCAGGCGCCTCAGATTTGAAGGAATGTTACTTATTCCCACGTAAGATCATGATGAAGCCCATTGTTATAGAAGATGACCTAGCTCAGCAGAAGAACTTCACAATGTTCAGGATCTTGCTTTTACCCCCAGATTTAGAACATATATGCCAAAGCCTGGCCCTGCTCTAGTCTGAGGTGAGTTAGCCAAAAGTTTCCTCAGTTTCATAGGACTGTTCTGTGAAGATACCTCAATGAAGAGTTGAAGACTTGGCGAAAAGTACAAGTTTTCGTAACACTGATGTTTAAATGTGTTCTATAAAAAACACCTACCTTGGCTTCTTCCAAGCGACCCAGGGCTTTGAGCAGGTTCCCCAGGTCACTGCGAACACAGTACAAATCCTAGAACACCAGAAATGTCATTAATTATATTCTACTTTGTTGAGCAAAAGTACCTTGAAATCACTTCTGTACATCTAGTTCCTGTCATTTTGCTTGACACGCTTAAATGCATGACCACCCCCCTCATCTTCAATTCCAAATCCCCAAAGCTCCAAAACCTTGCTTGGTTGAACCTGACCTGGATGACAGGACACCATTTATAAAATTCATTTCTCTTGCATAGAATAGACACTCATTTCTTTTGCTGTGGAAATATAACTGTGTTTTACTCTAACATGCTGCTCCAGACCTGGATAGGTCTAATAATATACAGTATTATTTTCTACAACCCTGAGAATTCTGAATTTTGAAATGCATTTGGCCCCATCCGCTTCAGATAAATGACTATGGGACCTTACAAGAGCCTCTCTCCTCTCCAAATGTTGGTTGTTAAAACAAAAAGATTGAATATTTATTCAGCTGTTTTATTCAAGGTTGTGATGAATCACTCCTGCATCAAGGACCAAAAATTTTCCACGGCGGCCAAAACAATACTGCACTTAGCAAGCTATTACCTATCAACAAACCTAACCTTTGGCTCTCAGGCATTTAGAAACCTTGACTTCATTTCACTCTTAGGCAGAAGGATTACCATCCAACCACAGTCGCAATCCTGACACCTGCCACTAGATTACTCATTAGTATTAAGTGCCATCAGAGTCGAGTGGGTGAATAATGAAAAGCAGTTGACTCTGCTTTTTATTAGCAATTCAATTGTGTTGCTAGTCATCTGACTCACCAGTCTGTTCAACAGTATGAGACACTCATCACAACAGTGAGTTTGAATTTTTATTTGCCTTAGCTTGCTTTTGTCTATCAGTCAACAAGCAGAGATAATGACAATATAAAGCATGCCTAAGATTCCAAACTTCCAAGGGCAAAAGAACTTTTAATTAGGTCCTAACAAACTACCATTTTGTCAACTGTGCCAAAGAATCACCACATACATTATTCCCTCCACAACAGAGTTACGGTCTCTAGAATCAGCTGATTAATGTTACTGATAAACAGCTTTTGTAATTGTGTATTTCTTATCCAGTAAGTCTGCCAATAAAGTACAGGAAACCACAAAACACTCATGGCTGAGTGTGGTGGCGCAGCATTCCGTAATCCCAGCATTCTGAGAGGCTTCAGCAGGATTACAAATTCAAGGCAGCCTAGGCAATTTAGCAAGATCCTGCTGGGATGCAGCTCAGAGCAAAGGCCCTGTTTAAATCCCTAGTACAAAGATAAGGATTGCTCGTGCACTCACTCATGGTTGGCCATAGTGGGTCAGCTCAAGCAAGGACTGTTTTGGGTTGTTTCTCACGACCTAAAGCACAGGCCAATACTAGTCTTCAAAATATCATAGGTATAAATTAATCTTATTACAGATTTAACAATCCTCTAATTAGTTTAAGCACTTTTAAACCATATATATACTCTTGCTATGTACTTTTAATTCTCTGTGTTGCTATTTGTGTGTGTTATACCCCACCCCCAAGCTGTAAGGTAAGTTACCCTTCTGTGTTCTGTGTTGGTAGACTCTAATCCAGTGTGTTCATACAATCTCCTTCTACTTATTAATTGTGGTTATACATCTTTGGATTTAACTTTTGGCCCTTTTGGGGCGATAGTAATCAGAAGTCCAGCAATAATATCAGTGAATGCTACAGCTACATATTTTAGCCAACTGTTGTATAATTTTACCCTCTAATTTCTACAAACTTTTGGATGGATGTCTTCCATGTCCTGACGGTGCAGCTAGCTATACTTAGTTGTACCATCTTCATCCATTACACCATCCTCATTCAAGTTAACACAATGTCAATAAAAAACAAAAATATCCTTGCCAAGTGTGGTATAACACCTGTAATCCTAGTACTCAGGGAGTTGAGACAAGAGGACTGGAAGTTCAAGGTATCTGAGCAATCTAGACCTAATCTCAAAATCAAAATTTAAAATAATTATAAAGGGTTGGGGGTGTAGCTCAGCATAAAGGCCCAGGGTTCAATTCTCAGTGCTGCCAAAAAAAGCACGGGAGTAGAGTACCTTCAAAATTATCAAAAGGAAAAACAAATTATCGTAAGAAAATCAAGAAAACAGTATTTAAAATAAGGTAAAATATGTCATTAAATAGTGGAATCCAATTGCCTCACCTGGAAATTCAGAGACAGACACATGCACGCATGCACCCCTAATTTCTAAAAACTCCAAAGATACTACCATTCTCCCCAAAAGTTTTTTTTGTTGTTTTTTTTTTGTTTTATCTTTTTGAGACAGGGTTTCACTATGCAGCCCAGGCTGGTCTTGAACTCACAACAATCCTCCTGTGATCCTCCTGCCTCAGGCTCCAGAGTGCTGGGATTATAGGTGTGCACCACCTCGCCCAGCTTCCCCAAAAGTTGAAAACCTAAGATCTCAAATTCTGCTTGTCTGTCAAACACAATCACATTCCTAAAACTTGGCCTACTTTATCTACCCCAGGGTTTATTCAAACCTTTATTCAATTCAATAAGCTTAAAACTCTAGGGAAAAGAAATTGAATTCTTATCAAGGGTCCTACAATCTAATCAGAAAGACAAGGCACACACAAACTAAATACTCACACAGTAGTAAAGAATTTTGAGAGAAATAACTGAGCTCAAAGGATAAATTTAAGCAGGGACAGAAGGATGACTTGGGGTTTGACAAAAGAGAAAGCCATTGTAAAGAAGGGAAATATAGTCTGAATACAGATGATCTCCCTGTGTAACTACCCCTCTGAAGATAGCAATTGCTTCCTGACTTTCCTCCTAGAGGCCCAACCCTTGCCCCCTCAAATGTCTCTATATATACATACACATAAAAACCTACAGTAGTTCTCAAATGCCTCTCAAATTAAATTAAAACTCCTCAGCCTCTCCATTCTTTTAAAATCTTCCAATTGACTCTGCTCTACTACACTCACTTCTTGTTACTACTTGACTCAGCACTTCAGCCAAGGAAGTCTACTTGCTATTTACCTTCCTACAGAATGCTTAGGTTATAAGCACCCACTTGAGTACATCTTCTGATTAATACTCTCCAACAATAATCATCCAAAGAGCTTACATCTTCTTTTCTTTATGGGTCAGAACCGTCTCAGGACTGCAACTTTATTCCCCCTATAACACATCTCCCCAACTTCTAGCCAAGCATTTGTACAAAATACATACTCAAATATCTAAATGCAAGGCAACCTTAACAAAAAGCAAAACAGAGGGGTTTCTGATTCAGCTGTGTAAGTGAGACTCACGATAACAATAAATAACATGACAGTAACACATGATAGATGCCAGTAACTCTCAGCACTATGCATCCACCACCAAAGCAGAAGCAATCCATAGGTTGCTGGACACAGTGGCAAGTGCCTGTAATCCCAGCACTCAGGAGGCTGAGGCAGGAGCACTACTGCAACTTCAAGGCCAGCCTGAACTGTATGATGAGACCCTGTTTCAAAAAACAAAAACAAAATAAAAACAAAGACAAAAAAAAAAAAAGCCAGACCTAGTGACACACGCCTGTAATCCCAGCACTAAGGAGGCTGAGGCAGTAGGATCATTGAGAGTTTGAGACCAGCCTGGGCTACAAAGTGATCTCAAGGCCAGCCTGAACTGCATGGCGAGACCCTGTCTCAAAAAGGCCAAAAAAAAAAAAAAAAACCCAACACCACCATGGGCTAAGAAACAGATGTGATGAGAGCAACTCAGGGTTACACCCAATATACAAAGGACAGTTTTAACCCATAATTCATAAAGAGGATCACCAAGTATGGATGAATTTAGTGAGGCATCATCATGTGGAAGGGCACCAAATGCAAAGCATCTCTAACTATAAAGTTTTACCAAAACTATTTAACCATATAACATTACAAAAGACAATTAAGAATATAAAAATATGAAACTTCTACACGTTATAAATCATTAAACTTAATCAAGTACCATAATAACACCCAAATTAACACATCTATCAAAAGTTAAACTGCTGAAAATATAAAATTAGCTTAACATTTTAATTTTTCACTGCTGCAAAGCCAAAATAACATGAGCTTAACTTTTTCTTTTTATCTGAGACAGCGTCTCACTACGTAGCTCAGGCTGGCCTTGAACTCACAGTGATCCTCCTGCCTCAGCCTCTGGAGTTCCCCCTGGGATTGCAGGCATGTGACACCATGCCTGGCTTTTAACTTTTGTTCATAGAATGCCAAATGAATCCCTAATTCAAGTCCTCAATGTACTAATAATGCACTTAAGTACAGGTTTAAGGTTCTTAAATTTAAGCATACAATGTAATGTCCAAGTGTGGTGGTACATGTCTGTAATCTGAGCCCTGGGGAGGCTGAGGCAGGAGGATCACTGTTAGCTCAAGGCTAGCCTAGACTCCATAAGTTCAAAGCCATCCTGAACAACTAGTGAGACCTTATCTCAAAAAAGAGAACACAAGCCGGGCGGCACGCCTGTAATCCCAGCACTCGGGAGGCTGAGATGGTAGGATCGTTGGGAGTTTGAGACCAGCCTGGGCTACAAAGTGAGCTCAAGGCCAGCCTGAACTGCACAGCAAGACCCTGTCCCCCCAAAAAAAGAGAACACAATGTAAGAAACAGACAATGGGCATCCTACAGTTAAAAAATCTAGTTAAGACTAGATATCCTGAAATAAACTGAAACATGATCGCCATGGCATATTTAGGTGAACTCATAGGCATTTACACAATGTCATTTTCATGCACACTAGTAAAAACAAAGAACCAAAGTAGCACCTACTAGAAACGGACCCATATGGGAACACATAACTCTTCAGTGCCATCCGGAGATCATCCCATGATTTTAGCACTACCTTGCTTCCTTGGTAGGGCATAATAAGTTTCCTTCAAATAGGTTAGATATTAAATAGCATGGTTCTGTCCCCCACCTTAGTTTTCTCAAGATATTCCTATGGCTTGGTACACTGTCTGAGGCAATGACTGCTCTAATGCATACACAGGCAAATAAAACTCTGAGCCAAGGTGATGAGTTAAAAATTGGTCAAGATTACAGTTGTGTGAGAGTGAGCGCACTTACACTCCAGCAACAACTAAAGTGTAGAATCAACTCTGGTTAATAAAGGGAGAGCGGGGAATGTAGCTCAGCAGAATAGTACCTGCCTGGCAAG
>PVLD010036991.1:0-10571 GCA_004027595.1 Dinomys branickii
TATTATTTTTTAAAAATTAGAAACAACTTAAACTAATTTCCTCCCAATTTTCTTCTAACCTTAAATGAGAAAATATGTACCTCGGAAAGGCCATTCAATATGTCTAAAATACAGATAGAAGGCATACTATAATTTGAGACAATTTGCTAGTGTTAGGGTTAATAGAAGTCTCTTTTCTTGACTTACCTTTATTCAATGTTTGGAAGCTTGACGAAATATACAAGTAAGTGCTGTAGATAAATGTAATTGCTATTATTGCTGTGGGAATATCTCAGACTGAATTATAATTTAAAGCACTGGGACTTTAAAAACTGATCAACTTATGTCTGAAAGGAGTTTTCAGCCCTAGAAGCCTGACTTGAGAGTGAATGTGCTGTTCTTGGGTAGCAAAAGATTCATCTCTGTGAGACGATTGATAAAATTTTAATAAATATGACTATTACCTCTGGTACCTGGAAAGCTATGTGCCTCAACAGATGTAAGCTTGGCCTTAGAGATGTTCTGTCTTTCTACAAACTTATTCTGCAAGACTAGATGAGATGCAATGTGTACTAAGTGCCTGACACACACTTCATGGAACCTAATAGACATTGGGGAGGCAAGTTCTTTCTTTTCCCTTTGCATGCTTGCACTTCTCATACCCACATATTTATGACTATGTCATTCATAAATTTGTCCAAAGCCTTTGTGAGTCCCTTCTGTCACATCCTTCTGGTATAAGATATGAGTCATCCAAGAAGGAACAAAGAAGAAAATTGAGATGACAGTTTTCCAGGTATAATAAGATAACATTTTAATGAAAATTTTGCCAAAAATAGACTGCCTGTTATAAAGGCATACATAAGTTTTGTGTCACAATACACAGTTGCACACAAATATCCTTGTACTCACTGGCAATCAGATTTTTAAGGGCATATAAAAAAATGTTTCCTGCATACCCACTGTGGGCCAGAAACTACGCTAAATGTCTTGGATGATGCAAAGACAGCAGGACTTTGTCCCCTACCTCAAGCAGCTGAGGAGGGAAGCTGGCGCAAGTATCGGGACAGAGGTTAATGCCCAGGTGGTTCTAATATAGAGCAGGATCAGAACGATAAAACAGTAGGAACTGGGACTATGGAGATGTACATCTAATATGATGGGAATGCAAAGGAGTACACAAAATACCCAGCCCTCCAGGAATTGAGAATGTACCTGAGAAATCTGGCAAATGGCAAGGCCAGTGGGCAGTAGCCTGGCTGACCTCCTTACCATCTCTCCTCTCAGTCTTGGGCTTTTCTCCTTCCATCTCATAGAATAATCATCTACCTCTTCCAAATGCCCTACTGTTTTCCTAGGTCCAGTTTAAAGGCTTCTGCCTTTCAAAAACTCTGACCTATATCTACCTCACCCCTTTGAGCTCTTTCTTCACATTCAGATATTCCTTCATTCATTTAACAAATATTTATTTGGCCCCTACCTCTTGATGGATCTTATTCAGGTCTGGATCAGAAATACAAAGACTAATGAGATAAACCCAGTACCCTCAAAAATCTCACCATCTGATAAAGGGAACAGAGCAATGTGCTCAAATCCAGGGCAGATTAGGAGCATAGGGGGAATATTTTGACAAAATTTTGAACTGAATCTGGAAATCAGGAGTCTGCTAGGCAAAGAAAGGAGGAAAAGCATTCTAGGGAGAGGAAACAGTGGTTGGAAAGGGCCAGTGAGAAGTGTGTTGTATGTAAAACATAAAGTATATGAGAGACATTAGGAAAGATTAAGACCTGAGTGGAAATCAAGGCCACACTATGAAGAGCCTTGAATGCTGCACTAAATGCTTTTTTCCTACGAAAACAGATGAACTTTCATTTTTAGAAAGTTCATTTGGTAGAAAGTAGAAGACAGACTGCAAAGGGGAGAGGCGTGAAAAGGAAGAGCTGGTAAGAGGTTCAAATATAATCCCATAACATTTATGGTCTTTGGAGGTTGGGTAGGCCTTATCTAAAATGCCTGGAACCAGAAGTATTGAAGATTTTGGATTTTTTTCTTTCTCAATAGTTTGAAGTAATTGTCTGTATATAATAAGATCTTGAAGATAGAACCTGAGCCTAAACATCAAATTCATCTACATTTCATATACACCTTGTATACATAGGCTGAAGATAATTTTACACAATATTTTTAATTTATGCATGAAACAAAGTGAGGTATGGAATTGTCCACTTGTGGTGTCAGGTCAGCTCTATAAATTTTTAGATTTGGGAGTATATCCCACTTCAGATTTTCAGATTAGAGATGCTTACCCTGTACCATTATTTTGATCATCCACAGTTTGGTAGTCTCCACATTCCTTCTTTGTGCATAGCAGAATGTTAAGCACCCACATAAGAATGAAATAAATGAGTGTTCAAATAATAATCACTAACATTCACACTGAGATGGAAGAATTGGAAAGGTAATACAGTCTTTCTGGGGGAACACAATTTAACCCTAGTAAGCAGCAACTTCCTATCCTTTGCAAGTAGTGCTAGCTATAGGACAGGTACATCCATGGGAAAACACTAGATTTCGGTTGAGGGAAAGGGGCTTAGAAGGGAAGTCCAACACAGCTGTTAGAAATAAATAGGAGTTTGAGCCAGGCAAGGTGGTGCATGCCTGTAATCCCAGCAATCAAAAGTCTGAGGCAGGAGCATCACAGCAACTTTTGAGGCCAGCCTGGGCTACATAGTAAATTCAAGGTCAGCCTGAACTACACAGAGAGACCCTGTCTCAAAACAAAACAAAACAACAAACAAACAAGAACAGAAGTAAGTAGGAGTGGGACTTCAAGCATATCCCTCATGAGATACAAAACTGGTAATAGTATAAAAGCCAATTATGCCATAAAGCCAGTGATCAGGGAGTTATTCTCAGGCCAGGAAGTGGGAACTCAGATTGATCAGCCAATCATGGAATGGAGAGTCAATTTCAGCTTAAGGAAGAGCTTTAAGCCAATCTGGGGTAGCTTGGAGCCTGTGTGTATGACTGGCCCAGGTATCTCTACCATAAGGAAAGCCCAAACATGACATGGACCCATAAAAAGACCAGTGTATGGCTAATTAGCACAATCACCTGGACTGTTAAGGTATAAGAATGTTCTGTAGTCCAATGATACTATATAAGTCTCATAATCTAGGACAGAGTAAGGCAGTTGCATATATATATTGTATATTTCTAAGCCAAACAGCCAAATCTAAAACTCTCTGAAATCTGAAATTCTTTGAGTACCACATAATATTCACTGTTATCGGGTAGCTTTACTAATAATAAATACTTATTCTACTTAACCAGAGAGCTTTTGATGGACTGATTGGGTAAACTATACCTCCTTCACATTAGCAAATATACATAGCCATTAAAATGAATTGTCAATATATATACAAAGTATCTATAAGTAGATATCTTACAGTGCAATCTATATAAATTTATTTGGGAGGAATAAAATCTTAACAGTATTTAATCTTCCAATCCATGAATTTACTGTATCTTTCCATTTACTTAATTTCAAATTTTAACTTAAACTTCAGTAAACAGGTCTTACATGGGTTTTGTTAAATTTATCCCTAAGTATTTCATGAATTTGATTATTTTGTACATAGTATTTCTTAAAACAATTTCTGTTTGTTGCCAGATTATGGAAATATAATTGATTTTGTATTGACCTTCAATGATGAAGCCTATGTAGCTAAACTCACTAGTTCTATTTTCTTTACAAATTACTTAGCATGTTCCATATATACAGACATGTCATGTATGGATAAGGAGTTTTAATTCTTCCTGTACATAATCTTCAGGCCTTTTATTTCTTTTTCTTGCCTTATTGCACTGATTGTGATCCCTGGTTGGGACCACCAGTGCAATGCTGAGTAGAAGTGGTGAATGAATATCATTGTCTTGTTCCCAGTCATAGGGGAAACCACTTAAATCTTTCATGGTCAAGTGTGATGTAAGCCATATTTTGTTTTGTTTTTAAAAATATCCTTTGTTAGGTAAAGAAAGTGCCCTTCTATTCAAATTTTCTGAGAGTTTTTTCTCACAAATGAGTTTTGAATTTTATGAAATGCTTTTTTGTTAGCTATTGAAATAATTATATTGTATCCTTTATTATGTTAATAAGGTAAATTCAACTGATTTGTGTGTGTTAAAATAACTTTGCATTCCTGGGATAAGCCCTAACTGGTTATGCTATGTTATGCTTTTTATACATTGCTGGATTCAGTTTGCTGAAATTTGGTCAATGGTTATTGTGTCTTATGTGGATGATGGATGCTGGCCTGTTATTTTTCTTTCTTGTAACGTCTTTGGGTTTGATGGCAGGGCAATGTGGATCTTATAAAATTACTTGGAAAGTATCACCTCCTCTTCTGTTTGCTTAAAGAGCTTTTATAAAATTGATTCTATGTCTTCCTAAAATGTTTGACAGAATTCACCAATGAAAACATTTAACTCTGGAATTTTCTTTGTATTTATGAATTCAACTTCTTTAATGGTTGTATGGCCACTTAGATTTACTATTGTCTCTTGGTCCCATTTGGTAATTGGTCTTTCAGGGCATTTGCCCACTTACTCATATTCCCTTATTATTGTTTTCAATTTCTATAGGATCCAATATCCTTTCTTTCATTCTTCGTATTAATGATTTTTTCTTAATTATTTTACCTAGTGATTTATCAATTTTATTAAAGTATTTTTTCAAAAAACCAGTTTTTAGTTTCATTGACTTCATTTTCCTTTTCTATCTTTATTTGTAGTCCTATCTTTGCTATTTCCTTCCTTCTGCTTACTGTATGTTGTTTTTAGTCCTTTTTATAGTTTCTTATAATAGAAAATTAGTTAACATATTCTTAAACATTTTTCTCTAATGTATCCATTTTAAGCTATAAATGTTCATGTAAGCATTACTTTAGTTGCATCTTACAAATTTTAGTATGTTGTTTTCATTTTCCTTTGATTCAAAACATTTCCTTATTTGACAAGTGGCTTATTTAGAAATGTAGGGTTAAGCTGGGCCTCATGACTCATGCCTATAATCTCAGCACTTCAGAAGGCTGAGGTAAGAGGATCACAAGTTGACGCCTTGCTTACACAGTTTAGTGATTTAAGGAGACCCTGTCTCAATATAAAAAAACAAAGAAAGGCTGAGATGTAGCTCAGTCTAAAAATCTTGGGTTTAATCCCAGTACCACAATCAATTAATCAATCAGTGAATCAATTTAATAAATGGAGGGTTTTTAAAAATTAATTTTCCGAGCTGGGGCTGCAGCTCAGTGATACAGTCTGTATCTACCATCCATGCTTAAGGCCCTGGCTTCAATCCCCAGCACTGGCAAGAATTTAATTTTCAAATATTGAAGGACTTTCCACATATTTTTCTGTATTTATTTTACTTTTAATTTCTTTGTACTCAAAGAACATAGTCTGCATGGTTTCACTCTTTTTTATGTTTATTGAAATTCTGATGGCCCACCACAGAATTTATCTTAATGAATGTTTAATATGCAATTTGCAAAGCATGTGTAGTCTGTTGTTATTTTCTATTATTGTCAATTACATCAGGTTGGCTGAGCATGTTGTTTGCACCTTCTATATCCCTCCTGGTTTTCTTTTTGCTCTGTCAGTTCCCCAGAGTTGGTGTCTCCAACCATGATTTTGGATTTAGCTATTTTACTCTTCAGTTTATCAGTTTAAGTTTCATACATTTTTTAAGCTTTATGAGATGCATACACACTTATAGTTGTTATATCTTCTTGATGAATAGATCCCTTTATTATTATGAGATAGCCATCTTTATCTCTGGTTACATTCTTGTTCTGAAGTTTATTTTGTCCAGTTTTAATATTTGCCACACAAATTTCCTTATGCTTACTGTGTGTATAGTACACCTTTTTCCCTTCTTTTACTTTTAACCTATTTAAAACTATAAATTTCTTCCTACTTCAAGAGAATTCTTTGGGGCGAGTACCAGTAATCAAACTCAGGATCTCATGCTTGCCAGTCAGGCACTGCCCCATTGTGCTAAATAAATCCCTGGCCAAGGATTTCTTACAGACACCATTTAGTTGGATCATGCTTTCTTATCAAGCACAATCTCTGCCTTTTATTTGGAGTATTTAGACCATTTGTGCTTAAAGAAATTATTTACATCCATCTTCCTATTTCTTTCCTATTTGTCTCATCTATTCTGTATTTCTTTCTCTTTTGCTGTCTTTTTCAAATTAAACATGTTTGTTTGTTTGTTCTTTGTGCTGCTGGAAATTAAATCCAGAGCCTCATTCATGCTAGACAAGAGCTCTACCTCTGAGCTCTAGGCCCCAAATAAATGCTATTTTAGGATCCTATTTTAGCTCCTTATTTGCCTATTAGCTGTAATTCTTTGTTTTTTGTGGTTGTTCTGGGATTTACATCAGGCATTTCTAAGTTAATATCTACTTTCAAACAGTATTATATTACTTAACATATAATTTAGTACCTTTACAGCAGTTCCTCCATTTCTCCCTTTTCTCTTCCTGCTATTACACTTGTATAGTTTCCTACTTATAGCTGTACTTTTACATATGTTATAAACCCCTTGATATTTTATTAATATTTTGTTTTAGTCAATTGTATTTTTTGTTTTGAACTATTTAGTATTTCATTTAAGGATAGTAAATCCACTACATATTAGAACAAATAATATGTTTGATTAAAAAATAACAGTGTTCTAAGATTAAAAAATTGCATGAAAATATGACATTTGTATATACTTCTTTTGTTCATCTCTTTATTGTCTAACTTAGTAGATGACAGCTGAATTCTCATACCTGCTTCTACATTCAATATGTTTTGATGTGTTGTTTTTGTTAAAATATATGCAGAAAATCCAGCTTCATAGACACATAGCTGGAAAAAGAAGGAGTATTTTAGTAACCTTTTTATAGTTATATATATTCTTCTTTGATACTATACCAAAACTCTAAAATAATAGTTTTCTAAAGGTTAATGTAGTATGGAATCTGAAACCCTGTTGGTGAACTTTTGACATACTGCTAAATTAAAATTCATTAGTGATCTTGTACTCTGAATAGATATTTGAACCATCTTATACATATTCATTATTTGGAAAATATTCTGACACACTTTATGCAGTATCAAAAAATCACATTGATGTCATTACTGATACCACTGGGAAAAAGGTTAAGCATTGGGACACCATCAGGCTCACAGGGGCAGAATGAAGTTTCAACTCAGAAAACATGAATATTATCTTTGGCAACAAATACCATCAGTTGTTTATCCTGAAGTGATAGGGTCACTTCATTCTTTGAAAAAGATATTTGCCATATATCCTAATATTTAATTACAGTTTATTGATCAGTTCTTATTTTCAATTTTTATTATTTTATTACTACATGTTTGCAGCATGTAGTGATCGCATTCCCTAGGCAGCGGATATGTGTCCATAACACATCTTCATTCTTTTTTCATCCCTTCCCCTCTTCTCCCTCCTCCTTCCCTCCATCTATTGGGCCCCTTCTCATCAGTTGCTCTTTCAGGCAAAAATAGTATTCCATGACAAATGTGGCCGGTTTGGCTCACAACTTAAATCACAGATGTGCTTTGTCTTGATAACCACAATAGTACGGTTTGTAACATAAATACTTGATGCATACCTCCTATTTTGTCACATAGAATATTAAATCTAGCATCAAATTTTAATAAAATTAATGATTCATACACTGGTGCCAGCAGTTTTCCTCACCATTGTTTTTGCACCTCCGTGCAAATATAAACAAAATTATCCTATTTCAAAGCATAAACTATGAAATTTGAACAAGTAGTCAGCGCTAAGTATTTTGACACTGTGTGGTTTGGATGCCAACCATTCACATAAAAGGTCTTCCTCAAAGACTAGTTAGTGATGATGCAATATGATTACAAGCGAAACAGTAGATCCAGCTACACTGTAGTTTTGTCTGTTTGTAACGTGAGAACATAATTCAGAAAATGACATGTTAACTAAATCTTCATTTTTTTAGCTAAATCTTTAAAGAAGTCAGTGTGCCATTGAGAAAAGGGAGTGCTGTGTGTTACTTTACTAACATTTCTTGCAAGAGACAGTGAACAGTGTCTCTAAGATATTGTGTGCATTTCTCCAGGCAGTACGGTATAATAACTTACTCATAGGATGCTTCCGTGGCTATTTCATTTCTGGTTTGAAAAGCTGTAACAAACAAATAGCTTATGTGTCCACATTTAAACTATTCAATTCCTTTTTCTATAACTAAGTGAAAATAATGATGAATTATTTTGAATCTAAATGTTCCATTGCATAAGACAGTATAAGGTAGATATAATGACATATAAAAAGGTAGTCATATTTTCATTTATTTATAAAGTGAATCTCTTCCTGCCATGAGTCAAACCCCTCATTAATGCTTTAGTTTCATTTTTTGCTACTTCTATAAAAATAGCTGTTGCAGTCTTGATTTGAGAAAGTAAGACTTTTAATTTTCCTTTGCTAGGCCAATAATCAGTACAATGGGGCAACTATAGTTTACAACAATTTATTATGTGTTTTATAAAAACAACTAAGGGAGGAATTTGAAATTCACAACAAAAAAGATAAATATTTAAGGAGATTAAAGTGCTAGTTACCCTTATTTTATCATTAAACATTGTATACATATATCAGATGATTACACTGTCACATAAGTATGTACATTTTTTTCATCTTTTTTTTTTCTTTTTGAGACAGGATCTTGCTATGTAGTAAGGCTGGCCCTGAACTCACTTTGTAGACCAAGCTGGCATCAAACTGAAAGCAATCCTCCTGCCTCAGCCTTCCACGTGCTGAGATTATAGTCCTGTGCCACCGTGCTTGGCCTATACACTTTTTGGGGGGACAGGGTGTCACTATGTAGGTTAGGCTAACTTTGAACTCACTGTGTAGCCCAGGCTTGCCTTGAACTCATGTTGATCCTCCTGCCTCAGCCTCCCCAGTGCTGGGATTACAGGCATGTGCTACTATACCCAGCTGTGTATAATTATTATATAATAACATTTTTCAAAAGATACCGGATGTAAACAGTAATCAAAACAAAATATGGGTGTCTTTTTTTTTTTTTTTCAAAAACTGAACTTATTCTTTCCATATAATCCAGAAAGTACATTCCTGGGCATTGCTCCCAGAGAAATGAAAGCTTACATCTACACAACTATACAGAAATGTTTTCATTTTAATAGCTAGAATTGGAAACAACCCCAAAGTCCTTCAATGTATAAATAGTTAAACAAATTATGTTACATCTGTACTATGGAATGCTATTCAAAAATAAAAAAATAATGAACTACTGATGCATGGAACAACTTGGATGGATCTAAAGAGAATTTATGCTGAATGAAAAAAAATTGTCAAAAGGCCACATACTACATTATTCCATTTATAGCATGTCTAAATGAAAAAAATCAGAGCAGTGTAGAACAGATTAGTGAGTTCCAAAAATTAGAGATGGGCTCAGGGAAGAGAAGAAGGCCTCTGTGGTATACCACTGTAACACGAAGGAAATCTTTGTAGTGATGGTTCATTTCTATACCCTGACTATGGTGATGATTACATCAATCTATACATATGAGAAAACTGCATAGGCCTAAATATATACATTCCCTTTTTAAAAAATTCCTATACCATTATATTTGGACTTTTTTCCTATAAGGCTGGAGATCAAAGTCTCAATCATGCTTGACACTGATCTACCAGTGAGCTACACCCCAGCCATATCATCATATTTGAAGCAAGTTTCTTATACACAGAATATAGTTGAGTCATGATCTTTTTAAAATTTATTCTACCAATTCTGGTTTTTCATCTCCTTTTAGACAATTTATTTATTTAGGTTTTTTGATTCAGGGTCTTGCTTTGTAGTTCAGGCCAGCCTTGAACTGACTTGAACTCACAGTAATCCTCTTGCCTCAGCCTCCCAAGTGCTGGGATTAGAAGTGTCCACCACCATGCCCAGTTTAGGCCATTTATTTTTAATGTCATTCTTGGAGTGGTAGGGCTTAAATTTGCCATTTTATATTCGTTTTCTATTTCCTCCTCTTGCCTTCATCTGAGTTATTTGAATTTTTTAAAATTTCATTTATCTAGTTTTGAGTATCAGTTTGATAGGTTTTTTGGTGGTTGCTTTAGGTATTAGGTTATACATGTATAACTTATCACATTCTACTGGTACAAGCATTTAACTACTTTGAGTAAAGAAATCTTACCTCTCTTTATGTTCCTTTACCCTTTATGAGGTATGTTAAATATTTCCTGTACATTCACAGAGAGCCACATCATATAGTTTTTCTCTCAATCATCAAACAGAATTTTAGAGAACTGAAGAACGTAAGAAAAGTCTATTGTACTTACCTATATTTTTTACTTTTTGTTGTGTTTTCCTCCTTTCAGATGCTCTAATATTTTTTAATCATTTCCTTTCTATTTATAGAAATTACCATTTGTTTAGAGTAGGCTACTGAAAAGTTCTCTTTGGTTTGATTCATCTAAGTGTCTCAATTTCCCTTTCTCT
>PVLD010036992.1:0-10571 GCA_004027595.1 Dinomys branickii
AGTTCTGAAATTCTATCTTCGGTTTCATTTAAACGGTTTTTCATGCTTTCAGTGTTAGTTTTCAAATCCTGGCATTCTCTTTGGACCTGTTTCATTCTTGGTAATTCATTCCTAAATTGCTCTTGTAACGTTTCCATTTGTTTCCTATTTTCTTCTAGTCTTTTGTCTATATCTTCTCTATGTGCACGGAACATTTCTTACATCATTGCTTTCAGCTCGTTTTTTGTCCGAGAAATCATTGTGGGTATGTGGCTTATTTCTGCTTTAAGCTCTTTTATGGCCTGTTGGAGTTGTTTCATTTCAGATGCAATCGTTTCATAACTTGCAGGTATGTGATTTCCTGGTTCCCCTATATCCTCACATTCAAAACTTGTTCTGGGTGGGGTTGAGTTTTGAGAGTGCGTTTTGTTCCTCTGTTTTCCCATTTTTGGGTATCAGATTCAAAATGTGGAGCTATAAATTCCACAGACAGTTCAGCAGGCAAAGGTCTGCTGCAGAGTCTGCTCCAATGGTTACTTCTCTTTGGGAGAATGTTCCTTAAGCTGTCTGCTGAAATTTCCGCTTCTACTCCCTACCCCAAGACCTGGCCGGGGCGAATAAACAGCTCGCCACCCCAGGATTCTTGAAGATAGGCCACTCAGGTGTTCCTCCCTGGGTGGAGCTCCTTCCCCCCACACAAAACCCGTTGGGGCGCCTAAGTAGGTCTTCCCACCCGGGAGATCCCACAGTCCTTAAAGCTGCTTTGATGTCTCTCGCTGGGCTGAGCTTCTTCCCGATTCAGGAAAAACCGATTAGAGCACACACTTAACTCACCCTGTGATCGTGTAGACAGGAGTGCCGTTCAGATGTTTTTCCCTGGATGGAGATTTTCCCCGACTCAGAAATCCAGCTGGCCGGTCGCTGTTGCTCCAGTTCGCACAGCGCTGGCTGTGGGGGTGGTGTTCTGAGCGGGATCCCGGAGCGCTGCCCGGTTTGGCGCAGTTTGTCCCAGTAGCGCGTTCTCTTTCGGGTTCAGGAGCTGAAGCCGTTCTTCCCTCCGCACTCGCTCTCTCGGCTGGTCATCTTCTTCCCGGAAGTCCTTATTTCTGTCTTCATATTGCTATATTTCATTGTTTGGGTGGTAATCCTCTGGGAGGTTCTCTCTCTGCTGCCTACCCGGTCGCCATCTTCCTGGAAGTCCCGCGCTGTCTCTTACTATTCATTACAATGTCTCGTCCTTCTTAAAATGCCAGGCTCACTTAAGAATGTCTTTTTTTGCGGTACTGGGGATCGAACTCAGGACCCTGCGCTTGCTAGGCAGGCGCTTATTCCACTGAGCTATATCCCCAGCCCCAAGAATGTCTTTTAACAAGCAAGAAAAATTGTGTTGAACCTTGTCCTCCGAATATATGGTTTTCGGTTTTTACATTTAAAAAAAAAATTTAAAGATAAAAAGGGCAGCACATATACTAAAATTGGATATATGGTTTGAATAGTGTGTGCCACATCAAAAAATCAAGCACTTAGGAAATGTCTGAGGAGACATCTAAGAAAGCTGTGTAAAATCACTGAAGGACATTGAAAAGGCTTAAAATGAAGTAAGTGCAGCTATGTGGTCCATTCATAGAGTGGAAAACTCAATGCTGTGAAGTTTCTAATCTCCCAAAGGTAATTAGAAGAGTCAATGCACAGAGATGCTGACACTGTTTTACGTTTTTGCAAAGCTCTTTAAGACATATCTTCATGGAAGACAGCTAGACTCCTAGGTACTGATATCCGTTGATGCTTTTATGAAGGGTGTCATTCATAAATTTCACTATCTAGAACATATAAAGAATGAAAAAACATCAGCCCCTCAAATTCAAAGACAGTCCAAAGATGAGCATCTGAGATGATACACACTTCTCAGATAAAGAAATACAAATGGCAAATACATGAGAAAATGTTCAACATCATTAATCATTCAAGAAATGCAAGTTAAAACAACACTGAGATTTCATCTCACCCCAGTAAGAATGGCTATCATCAAGAAATCAACCAATAACAAATGCTGGCAAGGCTGTGAAGAAATAGGAACTCTTCTTCAGTGATGGTGGGAATGCAGACTGGTGAAGCCATTATGGAAATTGGTTTGGAGATTCCTCAGCAAACTATGTCTAGAGGTCCCTTTCAACCTAGCTATTGCCCCTCTGGGTATTTTCTCAGAAGATCTGAAAATGTCATATCACAGTGATATATGTGCACCCATGTTTATAGCAGTGCAATTTGTAATTGCTAAATTGTGGAAGCAACCCAAATGTCCATCCACTCAGGAATGGATAAAAAAATTGTGGTGTTTTTATATAATGGAATATTACTCAGCTATAAAGAAAGATAAACTCATGGCTTTTACAGGTAAATGGTCACAACTACAGACCATTCTCGTAAGTGAAATAAATCAGACCTGCACATGTAAGTAACATATTGTCTCACTAGTGCAAGAACCTGGAAGAGTGAATAAAAATTAGGAGGTATGATAGACATTGTGAAATGAAAGGAAGCTGCTCAAAAGTAAAGAGTTACTGGGATGAGGGAAAAGAGAAAAGAAAGAGGAGGAAATTATATATATATATATATATGTATATATATACATATATATATATATATATATATATATACAGGATAGCTAACATAGTTGTACTACTGACTTGTATTGCTTTACTGAAAGGAACAGCTAGTGATTACTTATTTGATCAATCTTGCATGTCTATATTTGTTTTCCTGAGAAACCACTTCGAAGATACCAATATGTAATACAGCAAACATTGTTAATACTACTTTGTCTGTAATTCAGTATTGCTTGTATTGCTTTCATGCTATTTTATAAATGGATGTGTTTGTGTTAAAATGTTTTCCTTCTCTTATCTTTAAAATAAATTTTAAAAAATTAATAAATTTCAATATTTTCTGTTAATTGCTGATATGCAAAAATATTGTTTTTAAAATCAACTTTTATAGCCAGAAAACTTGCTAAAATTGCTTATTAATGCTAAAAGTTTAATTGTAGATTCTTCTTTTTTTGGATAGACAATAATTTTGTTAGTGACTAGTGAGAGTTTTATTTCTTCTGTTATAATTTTTGCATTTTTATTATATTTCTTGTGTTAATAAACTGGAGAATATCTCCAGTACAATGCTGAACTGCAGTTCTTAATGTCAGATATCTTTATTTTGTATCTATTTTATAATATTTATCTTTCATATTAAGGAAGTACTTTCTATTTTTGTTTAGCTAAGTACTTTTTAAAATTATCAATGAACATTATATTTTATCAAATGATTTTCCTACATTTATTGTGATAATAATACAATTTTTCTCCTTATCTTATAGACAAGGTAAATTACTTTGATTTTTCTAATGCTGAATCAGCCTTGAATTTCCATGTTAAAGTTGATTTACTTTATGATCTTTATCTTTCTGCAAATTGTTGGAGTTGCTATCTATATTTTTCTTGAGAAACTTTGCATCTATGTTAATGAATCATATTTGCTTGTAATTTTCCTTTTTAAATTATTCCCATCAGATTCTGGAATCAAAGTTATGCTTATGTTGGGAAATATTCTCCTATTTTATTTATTTCTTAGGATTTTTGTATAAAACTTTGAACATTTCTTTTATAAATTTCCTGGAAACTTACCAGTTAAACCATCTAGACTTGGGGTTTTACATATGGGAATTTTATTTTTTACTTTAATTTCTGTTTTTCTTTAATGTCTAAATGGAATTATTCAACTTTTCTTCAAAATTCATTTAAATTCTATTGATGAATAAGTTTATTGTTTTCTGTTTTTACTCCTATAACAGATGTTTCAGTGAACACACTTGTAACAGTGTCTTATAAGTTGTGTGCATTTATTTTTTAAATATATTTTTATAAGGTAAATCTTACAAGAGAAATTGTTGGGCTAAGAATATAAACATTTTTAGTTGTTAATCTTAACCTTAGATTATTTCTTTCTTGAAGAAATGACATTAGAAAAACGTTTGTATTAGTTATTTACTGTGTGCAACAAGTTACCTCAACACTTGCTGGCTTAAAACAATTGACATTTATTATCCTCACAGTTTCTTGGGTCGGGAGTTTGTGAGTGGTTGCTCTGGAGCGGGGAGATTCTTTCTTGAGATCATGCATGAGACGGTGCTCGCAAAGGTAGTCAGAGCTGCAGTCATCTGAGAGCTTGGTTGGACCCGGAGGACTCACTTCCGTGGGGGCTCATGCAAGCGCTGGCAAGGTGGTGACGGTTGGTAGGAAGACTGTTTTCCTCAGTGTGAGAGCATCATTATAGCATGGCAGTTGGTTTACCCACAACATGCTAAGATAGACAGACTGACTGACAGAAAGACAGATGGACAGACAGACAGACACACATACACAGAGAGAAAGAGAGAGAGAGAGAGAAAACAGAGACAGAGACAGAGACAGAGAGACAAAGTTCTTGGACTAGTGTCAAAAATCACACACCACCACTTGTGCCGTATTCTGTTCGTTAGAAGCAAGTGCTGATGGCTGACTCTGGTTCCCACTGAAGGAGAGACGAATGAGACTCCATCTTTTTCCTTTTCTCTTCTCCAAGTGTGGGGGTCAAACTCAGGGCCTTGGTCATGCTAGGCAAGCACTCTGCTACTGAGCTACACCTGCAGTCTCCAGACTTCCAATTTTGAAAGAACAAATAAAAACTTTGAACATATTTTTGAACTATCACAGTCTCTCCACAAGCCTAGTTTAAGCAGGTTGATCTCTTTGGCACAAGCCTTTAAAAATAGTGCCTTAGGAGGAGTTCTCAGCCCACTAATGTCACAGAGGCAAATGGGATCAGCTGGTGAGAATGTGAGGCTGGGATTCCAAGCTGTCAAGCACCTGCTGCCCTTGGTGTCCAGTTCCCCAGTGCCCTGGCTAATGTCCAAGCTCAAGATTTATGTCTTAATTATGCAAATAGAGAGATTATGCTTTCAAGAGCTCTGGTAAGCTAATTACTAAACAAGAAATCAATGTCGCTAAAGTTGAGACTAATGAATCCCAAGGCTCCTAACACTTGGACCGTAATTGCAATAGTGAGTATCTTATTTCAACAGACCATGCCCGAGAGTAGGGAGGAAAGCAAGGGCCCTCTCACTGTGACTGATTCTTTGAGACTCCTTCTAAGGTTTCTTTTCTAATAGATGCTGGGAGCTGGAAACAATCCCTGGCCACCCCTCCCCCAACCCACGGGCATTCCTGTGCTTATCCAATCAGCTTAGTAGCTCGGGCTGTGGGAGTTGACCAGATGGACTATTTTGGCGGGCGCCAGTACGGAGGGAGGAGCAACAGCCAGAGTTTCCACTCCATTGAATGTGACATTTGCATTTGGAGGACTGAGGCAGGGTGAGAGGGTCTCACTGAGGCCTCTTTCCCTCTCTGCTTTGCATGTGATGTCAGATTACCTCTGACAACAGACAAGACTGGACAGAGAGGTCTCCTGACCCTCCAAGTCCCTGGAGGCACAAGAACTCCAACTGTCCTCATCACCTACTCTTCATCCTCCCCGACTTTTACTCCACAGGCCCAGGGCTCTGTCTGTCTTGCTTTATGTGGCCACTTAATTTCAAATTGCCTGGTCTTGCCCTCAGCTTTTATCCAGGGCCACTACAAGAAACAGCCATATGCAATCTATTGCTGCAGTTATAAAAATACTGTTGGGGATCATGACTGGCACATCTGCAACAGAATGATTGGGGGGATTTTTATCGTGTCCCAGAATTATGGCCAAGGCCCAAATGAAAGCAGAGGAGAAGAAGCACTGATGAAACCTACATTCTAAATAGAGCTGCCCAGGAACTGAGCCAGCACATCCTGGTAGCACAATCTATAAAGCACAGGTTGCAGAGCTGACCTGCCACCTGCAACCCACACTCCGTTCTGACTGCTGCTTTTCCACTCTTGTTTGTACAAGGTGGGCATAAGGAGTGGTGTGGGGAGATGATGTCAGAATGGTTAACCTTGAATGTTAGTGCTAAGAGTCAAGTCCTTTGCCTCCCCCTAGGAAGACACATGTGGTCACAGAGACCAGTGGCTACTTGTAGTCTAAAGATTTCTGCAGGAGGCCTGCAGATGCAGCCCATGCACGCAAAGGAGGAAGACACTATGGAGGGCCTGGTAAGGAGAGACTGGGGGCGCTTCCACCCAAGAACCCCTCAGCCCTTGGAACACAGAGAGGAATTCACAGGAGGCTGGGGCTGTCCAGCTGGCTATCGGAACAAGGGAGGAGAGCTTTATTCGGGTAGGGTGGCACCATAATTTGGACTTGAGGGAACATTACCACTTCCTCTGTGTGGGTCCTTGCATGAGAGGAAGCCCAGGTTGAGTTGAACATTGCCCAAGAAAAGGACAACGTGTCCACATGGGGACTGTCTCTTAAGCAGGATCCACAGAACTCTTACAGAGCCACACTGGTGCAGGTTCAGACTGGAGATGCCAGCTCATGACCACTGTTACTCCGAGGCTAAGGTGCTTCCTGACCTCTCATCCTCTTTTCCTATACTTTTGCCTAGAACAGCTATTCCCAGGAGAGGGAGGACAAGAAGAAGTGAAAAAAGATGCTGCCCTGCTCCTCACACCTTTGGGTACCCAGAGCCTCAGCCTTCCTGGGTTTTGGGATGGCGGAGGAAAGAAGAGCTTTGAATCAAATACAAATTCAGAGTTTTAAACTGACTAGTCTGAGTTTTTAATAACTGAAAGTTATGGGAACATTCACTTTATGCCCAAAATATCATTAAGTGATGGAAGAAAGTGATTCAACAGAACGCAGAAGAAAGCAGTGACTGGAAAAAAATTAACTTCGGTGTTTATACCCCTCTGCATTGTGACTCTTCCATAAAGCACTGTGCATCATTCTAGTTGATGTTCCCCAAACAAAGCCCTGTGGAGAGAAATGATTCTCACATTTTGCAAAATTATCCAGCATGTGGGGAAACGAGCAACCTTACATACTCACACAGAGCAAAAATAAATTAGTGAGGTCTTTAGAGGGGGCAGTTTGGTAATATGTGTCATGAGCCCTGGCAAGTGCGTACCTCCGACCCAGCAGTTTTGTTCTTAGAAATTTGTTGATTGATGGTTCAAAAGATGGAGTGCTGGTTTTGTTCTGGCACCACGCCATGTCTGTACTGCATTAGTCACTTTCTCATCACTGGCAGAAAATACTGGACATCTACAACTTAAAGGAAGAAAAGGTTTGTTTTGGCTCACAGTTTTAGAGGATTTTACATTATAGAAGTTTAGTTTTGGAGGATGGCC
The DNA here is from genome assembly GCA_004027595.1 of Dinomys branickii. Lineage (NCBI taxonomy): Eukaryota > Metazoa > Chordata > Mammalia > Rodentia > Dinomyidae > Dinomys > Dinomys branickii. The sequence continues at coordinate 7,293 of PVLD010036992.1, forward strand.
GGTTGGCTCCAAGGCAGAAAAAACATGGGGGAAAGGCATGGAGGAGGGAAACTCCTTATTCCATAGCAGCCAGAAAACAGAGAGGAGCCAGAGACAAGAATGCAGCCTTCTGGACTGTACCCCCAGGGACGTGTGTCTTCCAACCAGGCCCCACCTCTAAAAATATGAGCTTTTTGGGGAACCACTTTAGATCTAAACAATAACCTCAATCAAGGGACACATTGTCCTTATCCTTAGGAACCCTAAAACTCAGTGAAGGGGAGAGACAGGTCAACAGGATGTTATAACACCCTGGATTCTTGCTCCAAGGGGATGAAGTGGGTGATGGTAGCCAACATGAGATGGAAAGCTGAGGCAGTCTGTGGTGATGTTGCTCAGGGGTTGCTCATCTGAGCAAGTGGTGTCTCAGCTGAGATCTGAGAGGCGAATGGGAATTAGAAAGGCAAGGGATCATTGGTGGTGGGAGGATATCTGAGCAGTGAGATGCGTATGTACCAAAGCACAGAGGCAGAGACAGCATGGATGCTTAGGGGCCCCAAAGAGATGCACTTTGGCTTGAATGATGAGCAAGAGTGAGGGGGCGATCAGGTGGGAAGGCTGGAGAGAAAGGCAGAGGACCCCAGGGACTAATAAGGGATGAATGGATGGACTCATCAGAGGATAATTTGATATCTGAAGCCAGAAGACAAGTTAGACGTTGAACAGTAGATCATCACAGCCGCACTAATGTAATAGAACACTGCATGGCTATAAAAATGATGCTGTGGAAGATAATTTGTTGACATGAAAAGATATTTGGTGTCATGTTGCCAATTAAAAAAATCAAAATATAAAATTATATGTAAAGTACATGCTGATTTTAGTTTTAAAATTATGCTGAGGTTCTGGGAAAATCTATATGCAAACCAGTTACTGCAGTTATCTTTGAGAGCTTGTACTGCAGGTGAAATTTCATTATTTCTTTTTTGCTCAACTGTAGTTTTTACTAATAGTTCCACTGTGTGCAAGTAGCACTTAGTTAATAAGGGAGAGGTGAAAGTTCTAAGACATAAAGCCACTGAAATGTGAACTCAAAATTGTAGTGCCAGGAAAATCTTAGTCTCTCAGTTAAGCATGAATAAATTACTCACATGGAGAAAAGGAAAGTTGTATAAATGTATATGACACAGAATATCAATGCATTAATGGGTTTCAACAAACTCTGCATGGTCATTCTGACCGCTGCAGCCTGCTATTACCAGCCACAGGATGGGCCTTCGACAGTACCATCTTCTACTGGAGATCATCTATTCTGGTGCCAAGAACAGAAGAACCTTCTTGGTTCTCCAGTTTCATCTCAGACACTTTTTGACCTGTTAGGATTTGCCAGTTGATAAGGTTATGGCATTATAATAAGGTCTATTCAAAGCCTTTCAAATTATTGGATTCACACAGCTTTGTCTAGGAAATAAGATCTTCTATTGATCCTAGGAGCATGGCCCATCCTGGAACTTGGGCATACACATCTAACATACAAATGTACACCATCACTGTCTTACAGAGGCTTGTATGGTAGAGAGACTCTGATGATGGATTTTCTTCTCTCTGTGTGTCTTAACACATTTCTTTTTGCTCTTGATGCCTTCAGTCAGACTCAGTTTGGAAATGGAGCTTCTGTGGTAATGTGGACGCTATGCCTAGAGCAGACAAATCTCTCTGTCCCTTGAAAGAAGTGTGTTGTCCCTGTTGTAACTCCTGGATTCTGCTGGTTCTCTCACCAGTGATTCTTTTTCTGTACAACTTTTGGTTTATTCAAATGCTACTAATCTGTCCAGCCTAGAGCAAGTTTCATCATGTGAAGGGATCTCCAGTTTTTGTTTCCTTTTAAAAAATTTTTTGGTAATGGGAATTGAACCCAGGGTCTTATGCTTTCCCAGCAGGTGCTGTGCCACTGAGCTATATCCCCAGCCCGGATCTCCAGTGTTGTAATTGGCATAAATCTTGACTCAGGGTGCTCCCGGGAAAGAGCACAGATTGCCACTGGAAGCCTTAGTATCCAATTATAACTGCACTACTTAGCAGTTGAGCAATCTGTATTGTCTCTAATGTTTTTTAATTATTATTTTTTATTCTCTTTAATGGTTTGATGAATCTTGTATTCTTACATCTGGTAATCTGAGCAACTTCACTGAAGATAACAATATGTAATATAACAACCACTTAATTCCTATCATCTTGTTTTTAAACTCTGTATCATTTTTAATGTTTTTGCTTTGTTTTTGTCTGTGATGTGGGTATTTGCCATTGTTCTTTTTTTTTTTTCTTGCTGCTTCCTGGATATTTTAAAATGCTGAATTTTTGAAGTCTTTGAACAAGGGAGTGATTTGAATAGATTTGTGTCTTTAACATATTTTTTATTTTTTATTTTTTTTATTTAAAAAAATACAAGTACAAAAACATATTGACAAACAGATACCAATTAGCATAAAAACAAGTACAATCACAACTAATCTATAGACAAGGTGATATGATCTCAACAGTGGTTATTGCTTTATCCATTGATATCTTCGAAGTGTAAATATATAAGCCCATATCCAGACATGCAAATTTAGTCAGACAGTTAATCCTCTCAACAACAGAAAAAACACAAAAACCAAAAATCCAAAGACAAAAAACAAAACAGGCAAACATCAACAACAGCAAAAACAACAACAACAACAAAAAAACACCAATAGTTGCTGCTTTACATATTGATATCTTCGAATTGTGTGTTCAGGATAACACATACAGACATACAAGATTGATCAAATAACCCGTCATCGATTATTGCTTAGCATTAAGTGATATAATACAATAGTAGAACCATATTAGCCCTCCTCCATATATGCATATTCATATATACCCACATACATTTTTGTCTTTTTCTTTTCTACTTTCCTTCATCCCATCTGTTCTTTGTTTTAGAACAGATTTCCTTCATGTCTCTTAGTTTATATTCCCACCCTCGGGTTCTTACACCAGTGATACAATACGTTGCCTGCACATGTATCACTGATTTATTTCACTTATGAGTATGGACTCCAGTTTTGTCCACTTGCCTGCAAAGTCCCCAAAACTATCTTTCTTTATAGCTGAATAATATTCCATTATATAAAAATGCCACAATTTTTTAATCCAGTCTTCTGTGGATGGGCACTTGGGTTGCTTCCACATTTTAGCTATTACAAATTGTGCTGCTATAAACATGGGTGCACATATATCAGAGTGATATGATGTTTTCAGATCTTCTGGGAAAATACC
>PVLD010036993.1:0-10571 GCA_004027595.1 Dinomys branickii
CTCGCTCTCTCGGCTGGTCGTCTTCTTCCCGGAAGTCCTCATTTCTGTCTTCATATTGCTATATTTCATTGTTTGGGTGGTAATCCTCTGGGAGGTTCTCTCTCTGCTGCCTACCCGGTCGCCATCTTCCCGGAAGTCCTTTTCTTTTTTTTTTTTAAAGTAAGGTCTTGCTAGTAGTCTTGCTATATAGTCCAGGTCAGCCCATAACTTGCTCGGTAGTCCAGGCTGGCCCAGATATGTGTGTGATCCTCCTGCCTCAGCCTCCAGAGAGCTGACGTTGATTATAGGCATGTACCACCATGCTCAGCCTGGGTTAAGATTTGAACTCAGTACTTCACAGTGAGCTATATTCCTAGCCTTTTTGTTTTTTGAGACAGGGTCACATGAAGTTGCCCAGACTGAGCTCAAACTTGTAATCTTCCCACCTCAGCCTCCCAGGGTGCTTGGACTATAGATGAGTGCCACCACTCCCCATTGTAATGGTATTTTTAACAAGCATGATTAATCAAGTATAGTTTGTAAATCTTGGTTTAACTTATTAAATAAAAATTGTGGGAGGCCACTTAGCACTAAGCTCCAACAGACCAGAGAAAACCAAAATGGGGTCACTCACACTAAATGTCACATAATCAGACTGAAACTTTAAGGAAGCAGAGAGATCCCCAAACAAACAAGTTTTTCCTGAAAATAAGATTCTCATCCACCTGAGTTGGTGTAACAAGGAAGTCTCCTCTGCCTTCACCTGTATAAAACAGTAACCTGAAGTAACCTGATGTTAATTAACTGATCAGTATTTTGTTTCCTTCTTCCCACCTTATAGAACCACTGTTCTGTTATTGCAGAGAGCACTCTCATTCTTTTTTGTAGAATACAGGCTGCCCTGACTGACAAATCATGTAAAGGCCAATTAGATACACTGTATAAATAAGTTTGTTATAATGCAATGGCAATGTAGCCTGCAGGTCTGGAGTGTAAACTGTGATGTTTAGTTTTTAGTGATTGTCACACTAGACACCTCATAAAAACAATGATCTCAATGAAAAAAATTCGTTGTTAATCACATATTGTAAATTCACTTTTAGAATTCATTCATCAACCCCATTCATCAGTATACAAAGGTTTGGTTAATAAATTTCACTGAAATCAGTTTATTGTTTTTACAAACTAACCAGAAAATACTGCACTTTATTTTTTTAACAAATGGGTTTAATGCTCCCCCAGAACTATGATGTCTGATTTTATTACACTGGCTGAGCCATAGTGCTCAGGTATTTCTTTGGAAGCTTTTGTTGTAGTTTTTTTTTTATCAACACAGCCTGAACCTAGCACCTTTGCATTAACCTACATCCCTGGTCCTTTTTTGTCCAGACAGGGTCTGCCTAAGTTTCAAAGTTTCTCAGGCTGGGTTCAAACTTTCAATCAATGTGCCTCAGGCCCCCCGAGTCCAGACTGCAGACAAACATGACCATCCCAGCTTGTGGAAGTTCATTTTTTCTTTTAAGATGAGGTTAACATTTTTAAATAGGTTAATTTTGATTAAGGTAGATAATCCTCCAAGATGTGGGTATGCCTCATCCAATCAGCTGAAGGCTCCACAATCACATGAGCCAGTTCATTAAAAGAAATCTAAGGTTATATATAGCTGTCACTGGAGCCTGGTGACCAGCTCCTGTACTGTGTACAATGGGCCGGCACTGGGCTGAGGGAAAGCGAAGGAGGGCTCTCGTCTCACCATCAGACCCCAAACGGGAGGTGGTAGCAGAGGATACACCCAAATGGACAGGCCAGGGAATCAAACAGCTAAAGTAAGCCATGCAAAACGGAGATGAGGACCACACGAGGAGAAGACACAAAGGCAACAGCCTAGGAAATAACAACCGGAACAGGCTCCCCAACTTCCCTTATTTTCAGCGGGCCACGCTTAACAGACTGATGATGGGACAGGACAAGTGGAGATGGAGAGGATACAGAGCTGTTCATGGAGGAAGTGAGAAATTAGGAGAAAACTTGGGAACTGTCCGCATGTTCTAACAGGAGGATGCTCTACTCACCATACCACCACCACGAATTTTGTCTTACACCCTGACCTTTCCTATTTTCCATGATATTAGCAATGTAGCTCCCAATATTTTCCTTTTCTATCCAATTTGCCGAAGTGCCTGTTTGCTGTGACCCTTACGTTATCATCGTGTGTCAAGTGGATCTTGTGTTGCCAGCTTCTAGTTAGAGATTCTGCTCTGCAGCGGAGTCTTTCTGTGAGCAGTAGTGTTTTACTTATTTCCACTGATAAAGTTAATAAAGCAACTGAAAAGCAAAAAAACCCTCTCTATGTAAACGTAAATACAGAACAAGGGTTAAAAAAATCTTAGAAGGCGATTATTCTGGATTCATCCTATAACAGGCTCCCAAAGACAAAAGAACAATGGGTTCAATTATGCTAAAGTTCTACATTCACCAACCCCCAAACTAAATTGTTTATCTGACCTTCTGAGAAATTAAGAGAGAGAAAACAGCCAAATTCCCAACCGGGTGAATTCTGACATGATAAGGAAGAATCCATCCCTGCTACAATTTACAAGGAAAGTAAGTTTGAAACAACCAATCCAATTTCTGTTTCTTGCTTCTGCTTCCCTCAGCCATTCTCCACCTATGGAACTAACTTCCTTTGTTCACCTCATCAAAATGCTGATTGTGCTTTATAGAATAAACTGCTGCCTAATTAGAGAAGAACAAATAAGATCAATTATAGCCAGATGTGGTGGCACACACCTGTAATCCCAGCACTGGGGAGGCTAAGGCAGAGGGTCTTTGTGAGTTGGAGATCAGCCTGAGCTACAAAGAGAGCTCAAGGGCAGCCTGAACTGCATAGCGAGACCCTGCTTCAAAAAGACAACAACAACCAAAAAAGAAAACCAGCGTTTTTGCTGGGCACAGTGGCACATATCTATAATCCCAGCACTCAGGAGGCTGAGGCAGGAGGATTGTTTTGAGTTTGAGGCCGGCCTGGGCTCCATAGTGAGTTTGAGGCCAGCCTGAACTGCATAGTGAGACCCTGTCTCAAAAGATTAAAAAAAAAACAAAGACCAATTATAACCTTTAAACTAAATTTGTACAACTGTCTTTTGATATAAGCCAGAAATCTGAGTGTTGTAAGTGTATAGATAGAATGGTTGTAGGCAACAAGTCATTTTTTAGCAACAAAATTATATAACGAGACTTACTTTCTTTTTTTTTAAAGATAAAAGAACCAAAACATATTAACATAAAGACATAAATAAAACAACATAAAAACAATAAAAGCAATACAGAATTTTAGACAAGGTGATAGGAAATTAACAATGGCTGTTGTATTACAAATTGTTATCTTCAAATTGGTTACTCAGATAAACAAATATAGGCATGTAAAGTTGATCAAACAATTAAACATTAGCTATTCCTTTCAATAAAGCAACAGAAATTAGTAGTACAATTATCTTACTATCTTGTGTATATATATTCATATTTTTCCCTTCTTTCTTTTCTCTTTTCCCTCATCCCAGTCATTTTTTCCTTTTGAGCAGTTTCTTTCCCTTTCACAATATCTATTGTACCTTTTAGATTTTATTTACTCCTTCAATTTCTCACACTAGGGAGACAATACAATGTTTACACATGATTCTGATTTATTTCACTTAGAAGTATGGTCTCTAGATGTATCCACTCACCTATAAAAGCCTCAAGTTTATCTCTCTTTATAACTGAGTAATATTCCAGTATATTAAAATGCTACACTTTTTATCAACTCCTCAGTTGATGGACATTTGGGTTGTTTCCATGACTTAGCTATTACAAACTGCACTGCTATAAACATGGGTGCACATATATCACTACTGTGGTATGATACTTTTAGTTCTGGAAAAATACCCAAAAGGGAAATAGCTGGGTTGAATGGGACCTCTAATCCTAGTTTACTGAGGAATCTCAAGACTGACCTCAACAGTGGTTGCACCAGTCTACACTCCCACCAGCAATGGAGAAGGTTCCCTTTCCCCCACAGCCCCTCCAGCATTTGTTACTGGTTGAATCCTTGATGACAGCCATTCTTTCTGAGGTGAGATGGTATCTCAGTGTTATATTAATTTGCATTTCTCAAACGACTAATGATGCTGAACATTTTTTCATGCATTTACTTGCCATTTGTATTTCTTTATCTGAGACATGTACATTCATCTCAGATGCCCATTTTTGTACTGGGTCTTTGAATTTGGGGGGCCTGATTTTTGTTTAATTCTTTATATATTCCAGATAGAAGTCTTTTGTCTAAGAGATAGCTGGCTAAAATTTTTTCTCCATTTGTGGGTTTTCTTTTTATTCTGTTGGTGATTTCATTAGATGTGCAAACACTTTTCAATAAGATGAGATCCCAGTTGTTGATTCTTTGAAGTATTTCCTGTGCAATTTGGGTTTTGTTCATGAACTCTCTGCCTACCCCTATGTCTTCAAGATTCCTACCTACTTTCTCTTCCAGTAGATTTAGTGTTCCTGTTTTAAAATTTAGATCTGTAATCCATTTTGACTTTAGTTTGGTGCATGGTAATAGACACGGGTCTAGTTTTAGTCTTCGGCATGTGGAGAGCCTGTTTTTCCAGCACCATTTATGAAAGAGGCTATCCTTCTTCCAGTGAACATGTTTGGCCCTTTTGTCAAAGATAAGGTGGCTCAGTGTGTTTGTGGCTGTGGCTGCATCTTCCAGTCTATTCCACTGATCCTCAGGTCTGGTTTTTTGCCAATACCACAGATCCACTTTCAAACATTCATCACCAAAATGCCTTATTCTATAGTTCAAGTTTCTTTAGAAAAGCGCTATTCACTAACAATTAAAATTTCCCTTTTATCTTTTTAAGAAACATATTAAAGTTTCTCAAAAATACCTACTAAGTAAGCATATTACTGACAGCTATTATTAAAGGAAAGGTCAACAAATTTGAAACAGCCAAGGGATAAACAGCAAATCTGTGAGAAGCAAGAATTTTCAGTGGTCCCTGTCCAATTCATTTGGAAACACTGTAAATAACCTATATTCAATACTGTAAGGGGCTGGGGATATAGCTCAGTGGAATAAGCGCTTGCCTAGCAAGCGCAGGGTCCTGAGTTCGATCCCCAGTACCACAAAAAAAAAAAAAAAAAAAAAAAACTTAATACTGTAAAAGTACTGGTTTCATAAAATTAACTATAATAAAATTATACCTTAGTACTCTGGATTCATGGGCATTTAATTTTCTGTTTACCTATAGATGATGAAGTGGATACATTAACTTTACTTAAATTCCTTTTTTTTTTTTGGTATCGGGGATCGAACTCACAACCTGATGCTTGCCAGACAGGTTCTGGGCCATTGAGCTAAATCCCCGGTCCCCACTTTCTTTTTTTAAAAATTCTAGTCAACACATTGCTGTATCAGTGGCTATCACATATGGGTTCTTTCCTTTTGTATTATTCTTATTAGAGAAGTCATTTATTAAGAATAAATCTTTCCTTTAGTGGGTCACAAAAAAGTGGTTCTTGGGATGATTTCATTATTCAAACAATGTAGCAAATTTTGGTGGTGCACACCTGTAATCCCAGCACTCAGGAGGCTGAGGCAGGATCACGGCATGTTCGAGGTCAGCCTGGACTACATAGTAAGATTGACGCAAGGCCAGTCTGAACTATATAATGAGGAGAGGGGAAAAGGGAGAGGGGAGAGGGCAGAGGAAGGGGAGAGACAAAAGAGAGAAAAAGAAAAAAGAGAGAAAGAGAAAGAAAAAAAGAGGAAGGCAGGCAGGAAAGAAGGTGGGAGGGTAGGCAGGATTGGTACTTATCAAACTACATGGCAAACATCCAGTGTGTATTTTTTCCTTTAAAAAGTATTTCTTTGGGCTATTTTCTATGCTCATTCTAACAGTATTTGCTGTTATACATAATTTATCACAATGTTATCTCACGCATTATTATATCACTATTTACCATAATAAGAAATACGTATGTGATCTCTGGCCCCCGTTTTGGGCACAGATTCCAAGTCCTTCACAAGTTCCTGAGTGACAGGAATGAGAGGGGCATTTAAAAAAACATTTGTAAGAATCACCCTCCAACCACACCCAACTTTATACTAATGAGGTGACTCTTGGTGAATGGTGGTTATGTGCCAAATAACTAACTATCATTAGCAGGCTGGATATTTCAATCCCATCTTCCAACCTCCTGGAAGAGGAACTATGATTGAGTTCAATAACGGCCAATGAGTTAATCAATCATATCTATATAAAGGAATCTCCAAAATACCTTAAACAATAGGTCTAGACGTTTTCCTCATCAGTGGTGCACCCAACTCCACAAGGACCAGGGGTCTTGTTCTCTGGACCACGTGTTACGTACCTCTCCATCTGGCTGTTTATTTACATCATCTACAATATCCTTTATAATAAGCCAGTAATAGTTCAGTTTCCCTGAGCTCCAAGAGCCTCTACAGAAAATTAATGAATCTGAGGAGGGGGTTTTAGGAAACCTGGGTTTGTAGCCAAATCATTGAGAAATACCAGAGGCCCAGGACTCAGAATCGGCATCTGAAGTGATAGAGGCCTTGTGGAACTGAGCTACCTCCTACCCCAAAGCTTTCTATTCATTTTCTCTTGCCCCTCTTACCTACAGCTTGTATGTGTCCAATGTAAACAGTTTATACTTTGCTCTCCCAAATGTGCTTTATACTGTCAGCTATAAGGTCCGCACGCATTTTCACAACTGTCATCTCATCTTGCTGCTGTGCAGCTGCAGAAACTTGTCCCTTTTTCTGGATGCCATCTATAGTGGCTCAGTAAACTCTTTCCTTTTAGCGATCTCTTGGTTTCAAGAGTTTTCAAGAGTTAACACATGTTATCCTTCAGCATTTCTGAAATTTCAAGAGGCTTCCAAATGCCTGTGTTCACAGCAGCACGACTCACAGACAGTGTCTTGGTTACTTTTTTCCTTGTTGCTGAGACAAAATACCGAACACCCAAAAGGAAGGAAAGGATTATTTAGCTTATAGTTTTTGGAGGTTTCGGTCCATACTTGGCTGGTTCTGAGGCACAGTGGCACATGGCAGAGGGCAACAGTTCATGGCGGAGGCACACAGCAAAGCAACAAGCGCAAGAAGAGAGGAATGGCGGCCAGAATGGTGGGAGGAATGGCAGCAGAAATGGCAGTCAGCAGCCTCTTTTTCTCCCTTACATATCCAAACTCTCCGCCCTAGGGCGCGTATAGCTCTCACATCCATAATCCAAGCATTGGATCATGGATCAGTCATAAACTCTAAAAGCCACCCCATAACTGCATGAGGATTTAGGGGGACATGCAGACACAAACCATAACAGACAGCCAAAAGGCAGAAGCAACACTTTATCCATAAATAGAACAGTGGTTTATACATGCAATGGAATAGTACTCAGGTTTAAAAACAAAATTTTAACACATGCTACAAAAACAAAAAAACAAAACAAGCCACAAATAAGCCTTGGGGATATTGCGCTAAGTAAAATAAGCCAGTTATGAAAGGTTAAAACACTGAATGACTCTACTTATGTGAGGTACCTAAAATAGTCAAATTCATACAGATGAAAAGTAGAACGGGGGTTATGGGGCTGAAAAGAGGCGAGACCAAGGAATGGTTCCATGGGTACAGTTGCAGTTTGGAAAGAAAAAGTAGTACAGGATAAATGGTGGTGATGGTGGCAAATCCATGTCATGTCAGTGTAATCTGACTGTACACTTAAAATGGTACATTATGCAATCTACATTTTATCACAACTTTTAAAAAGGACTTACAAATATTTATTGTTAAATTTAGTAAAAGTTGGGATCACCTTGACTAGTTACCACATGACTGTCAAAATCAAAAATTGCAAAGGCCATGAGTCTGTATACTCTTGAAACGTTTTCTAATTATGATGGTGAGATAATAATAATAATATTACTTTTAATATTGCAAGGTACAAATATACAGTAGGCTTTATTACTAACAGCAACAGATCAGTGACCATATTTCAAACAATCCAAATCATTTCGGGGGTGGGGGGGTCACTTTCTGGTCCATACAATAACACTGCTGTTGTAATTTGTAAAAAAGAAAAGAAAGTTTTTGCCAGGCATGGTGACACACCCTTGCAATCCCAGCACTCAGGAGGAGGGCTGAGGCAGGAGAATCACCAAAGGTTTGAGGCCAGCCTGGGCTACACACTAAATTCAAGGCCAGCCTGCACTACATAGTGAGGCCCTGTCTCCAAAAACAAAAACAAAACAATCTCTCTTGAGCATAGTAAGATGAAAACCGCAAGTCTGGCCATTTCTCATTGTTTGCCTACACTCACATTACAGTGCGTATTATATTTAATCCACGGCTTCTTCACAGAAAACTCTAAAACATCAGTGTCAATTTCTATTTTAAATACAAGTTTAGAAGTGGCTTGCTTATTTTTTAAATAATATATAAACAAAGGTTCTCCCTGCTTACCTCAGGGGATCATCTTGTGTGGTCCTTTTTGAAGTCTCCTTCTTTAAATAATACATTATAGCCCTTATTTGCTTTGTATCCAGTTGTATTTTTCTTCTCAGTGTTATTCTCTCTCCAATCTTGGCTACTTGTTTATTATCCCCCAAATTAAACTAAGAATGTATTGCTCCAAATTTACATAGCCCCTGTCATCTATTTGTATGATTTCCATAGAACAATTAAAGCATCTGAAGGATTTTGTGTCTACAACTTCAATCAGATAGTTTTTTAAGATTAAATATCACTACTATTTTCTCTAATATTCCGAAGTTATTCACACTATAATTCCACTGCCTTGGCCTATATCTATGTATTAATATTCCAAAAGGCATTTTGGGCTAAATTGCTTACCATTTTCTTAAATGTACAAAAGCTTAAATAATCAGAATTTTTAGAAAATGCTGCTAAATTTCACTTTTCAGTTATTAATGGTTAAGTTAAAAAGCTATAATTAGATACAATTCTTTTTAAGATTTAAAATTTATTTTTAACAAAAATTGTTTATACGGAAGCAATTCCTAATTGTTAATGCTGATTTAAAATATTCAACACTATCCCTAGACAATTTACTTAAGTAGAGAATGCTACAGAAGGAGGATAACTAAATTAAATATGCATAACTAAGGTTGGGGCTTTTACAATAAATTCCAAGTAAAAGTCAACTTTAAAAATTGAACCAGTTTTAAAGACAACATAAAAGTAAACCATACACGTTTGTGTAAGTCAAACAAGGTCACTGCATTGTTAGCTATGGAATAGGGAGAGGGCAAGGTATCAAACTAAACAGAAAAAGTATCTCTATAACACAAGTTTTAAAACAGAAACGTCAGGGGTGGAACAGCACCTGCCTGGCAAGCACAAGGTCATGAGTTCAATTCTGAGTATCAAGAAAATAAAATATAAATAAATAAATAAAACTGAAAAGTTTAAATGCTATCATATCACCATATTGAAAGGTTTTCTTTTTATTTCAATAGTAAATATACAAATTGCAAGCAACAGTTTATATTAAGTATACATTAATATTTATACTCAAAATGCAAAAAGCATTCTTTGTTAAGATAAATTTCATTTAATCCATTGAATAACACATCTAGATTTTTTTAAATTTTATTTTAAAGACAAAAGAATGGAGACATATGAACCAGAAAAGCCATAATACAGAAAATACAAAGTTATACAGAATATAGTAGGGAATTAGCACTGGATGTTGCATTGCATAGTTATGTTCACATTAGTTAACACAAAAAATTAAAGGAAATACCAAATTACAGAGAAGATAGTAGGGAATTTGCACTGGATGCTGTAAAATATAAAGTTATATATTAACTTCTGTTAATACAAAAACTATTGAGGAAATACAGAATTATAGAGAACATAGAAGGGAAATAGCTCTGGATGCTGTCCTACACAATGTTAAACCTTCACCGTTGCTACTCAGTTACACAGATGATGGCCCTTTTGATCAGTTCGTTTTTTCTCCTCCCTCATCTCCATTGCCCTACCACTCAATCAGTTATCTTCCCTGTGATAATAACTGTACTCCTGGGTTTATCTATATCCTTGGACTCTCGCCTTTGGAAGAGATACAGCTGCCTCAGACTATACTATAACATACATGGGTATATGCAAACTGCCATGGTTGGAGGTCGGAAAGCACATATGCTCACATCGGACCACCCGGCTCCATCCTGTCATCGTGCTATGGGTGGGGGTGGGTCCAGTCCATGAGGTGCCCTGAGCGGGGCCCTCAACGGAGCAGCCACCGGGCCCACTGCGGAGCAGCAGAGCAGCATCGGGGCCCACAGCGGAGCAGCCGCGGGGCCCACTGCGGAGCAGCCGCGGGGCCCTCAGTGGAGCAGCCACGGGACACGCGCCCCCATCGGGGTGCCCTCTGTGACCCTTTTGGCTCTGTCCCGTTGCCTTGATGCCAGAGGCCCTTTCTTCTCCTCCCACCTCCTCCTAATCTCCAGCATTACCGTTCCCCACCCCTTGCAGCTAGGCAATGGGTCTCCGAAGCTGAAGC
>PVLD010036994.1:0-10570 GCA_004027595.1 Dinomys branickii
TCTGTCTCGAGCTGGTGGTGTTTATTAAGGAGGTTCGCTCCCTTGCTGCTCACCTGGTCGCCATCTTCCCCGGATCCCCCTGGATTTTGTTTCTTAATCCATTCTGCTAGCCTGTTTCTTTTGACTGGTAAATGGAGGCCATTTACATTTATGGTTATAATTGTTATGTGTTGGTTTATCATTGTCATGTTATTTACTTCCTGATGGTTCCTTTTGTTTTCTGGCTGTTTACTTGCTTGCTCTTCTTGAGGGTTTCTTTCTATTGTTGTTCTTGAAATTGCGTTCATTTTCTTCTCTGTCTAAAATGGTTTTAGTTTTCTTGATTGGATGATTTGCGCTGAGAAGTCTGGCGTGATTCTGATGAGCTTTCCTTTATAGGTGATCTGTTTCTTTTCTTTCGATATTCTATTTTTTTGCAGGAGATCTGGAATTTTGATTATTATAAGTCTGGGTGCAGTTTATTGTTGTTATGACTACTGGGAGTTCTATGTGCCTCATTTAAGTATATCTCAGGTTCTGTTTCCATGTTTGGGAAATTTTCTGCCATTATTTCTGCAAATATTCTTTTTATGTCATTTGTGTCTCCTCCTGCTGTTTCATTTTGATTTCCTGGAAATTCCTTTGAGTGTGTTTCATGTGTTCTAATTCATTCCTATATTGCTCATGTAACGTTTCCATCCATTACCTGTGTTCATCTATTTTTCTTTCATTATTATTGTCATTTCCTTTCTTTCCTTAGAGATTATTTCTGATCTGATCTCTTCTATGGCCTGAAGGAGTAGTTCCTTTACTTCCAAGGCAATCATTTCAGCAATTTCAGATGTGTGTCTACCAAGTTCTCCTATGTCGATGTCTCCTGGACTTGTTCTGAGTGGGGTGGAGTTCTGAGATTGAGTGTTAGTCCTTCACATTTTAACCCTTGTCGTGTTTGATGCCAGAGGCAGAATGCTCAGTCTCCCTCTTCTCTAGCAGTTCAGCGAAGGTCGCTAGTGGCCCTAGTTTTCCTGGTGGTCAGACCTGCCCTTCAGTGTCTGCTGAGATGCACTGCTTAGGCTGATGTCTTCCAGTAGATGGTGAAGTGTACCTAGTTCTCCCAGGTCTCAGATGTGTGCTGCGATATCAGTTGATGGCAGAACATCTGATCCAGCCCCCCCCCCAGCAGTTCAGGTTACATGTATGACCAAGAATCCGGTTGCACTGGTGGCACAATCCCAGACCAGTGGTCCTGTGACCCCAGGAAATTCAGGATACAGGCAAAACCAAGACACAAACTGCAGAGTAAACACTTTGTGGACCACCTAACTCTGTGTCTCCGGTCAGTTCAGGCTGTGCACTGGAGCCAGACGCAGCAGACCACACCAACAGCAACCACAGACTGCCTGTGTGTGCAACCTCCAGGAACACAGGGTTCAAGTGAAGCCCAGACCTGAACCATGGTGTCAGCAGCTAGTGGAGTGCCTGCACCTTTACCTCACTCAGCTGGGCCCGTGCAAGGAGGGCCCGTGCACGATCCCTGATGAGAGCAGTTTGCAGGCCTTCAGAGTGTGGATCTCCTGTCTGCACCAGGTGCATGGAGAGCAGAAACTCAGATTGTAATACAAGGTACAGCCATTTTGATTGAATTTTATAAAGAATTTTAGCATAATTAAGAAGAAACAAAGCATTTAAAAATGACACTGATAAACAAGGAATTCTGTTGTTTCCTTTATTCCATCTCACCATCTGTTTAAAACAATAATTTGCTCCATTTATATTGACAAGAAAGAGCTTACCATGCATGTAAGTAAAGAAAACGTGTGCAGTAAATCATAAGTGAATACAATGTGCTACATCCCTAAAATTATGCAACTAAAAACATAGATTGCCATTTTATTCATGGTCTCAAAATCATGCGAAATAGTTGAGATCAGTTGCTATTTTTGGTTAATAGAGTCATTCAAAAATAATGTGATCTAAAAACTGAAAGAAAAATCATACTATTTTAAATATCATATAAATTTAATTTTGAAAATTTAAACAATAATTTTAAAGCCTAAAGTAGTCTTTATTTAAATACTTTTTATCTAAACACTGATTATTTTTTAGAGTCATTAATTATCTTATGCCTTAATTATCAGTGTTACAACGTGAGAATTGATCTCAAGTATATGTTTCTGCTCTTAAATTAACACCCATTTCAAAATTCTGTTAAAAATTATACTTTACCATGTGTAATCATAATATAACCAAATAAAGAGAGACAAGCACCATGTCTTTATCCTCACCTGGAACAACGCACCTGATTTATAGTAGACATGCAACCAATAATAGTTGCATAGATTGTTTCTTATTTCCATTTGCAAAGGCACACTGATTGAAAAGGAAATAGTTTCTATTTTCATATCACTGTAGCAACAAACTTCTGATTTACAAAGTGTTTAAAATGCATGCCATTGAGAAAGCCAAAACAATGACAATAATCAAATAATCCTGATATGTTGGCCTTTCTTGACCCCATTTCATTAAAACTGAAATCAGATATTTGATTGAATTTAAACTATGATACTTTTTTGTTTTGCTTTTTCTACACTTATTCTTTTACTCTCCCATGCAATATAATCAGCAATGAGCTATAATAGAATTGCTTATTCTATTACAAAGAAAAAGCCTCAGAAAATGGCAGAAATAAGTTGCATCCTAACTTTACCTCTTACTAAATGTAACTTTGAGCAAATTACTTATCTGAAAAATAATAGGACCTAATATCGCTATCTCATAACACTACCCAACAAAACATTAATTTCTAACATCATAATATTTAACAACTGCCACAGTCTTTGTATATTCTTTAATACTCTGTGATTCTTATTTTATTCATGGCCATTCAGTGTAATCAGAAATGTGCTTTTCAAACACAGACTTCCACAAAAAAATGGTAGAAATAATACTAGAAAAGCCTAAAAAAGATAAATATTTTGGAAAATCTTGAAAAACAGCTAAAGTATTTCTCAAAATATGATATCCATGAGCAAATCATAGTTTTTCCATTTTTTTAATTCCTTTCCACTCAGGGAATATATGAGAATAAACAGCTAATGTCATACCCTGTTCCTGGGTCTAAAGGTTTGCTAAGGTTTAACCTAAAACCTCTCCCCAGAGGCCCATCTGTGCAGAGCCTTTGGGGAAGTAGCTAGGCTGTGGGGACAGGAAGCTCATCAGTAGATGGACCATGGATGAGTTCACAGGCGAATGTGCTGGGGGGGGGCAGGGCATGGTGAGCAGGTGCATCCCTGGTCACTGGGTTTGCCTTTGAAAGTGCATATCTGCTCCTGGTTACTTTAAGGTGGAGAGGCTTTTCTCTGCTAGGCCCTTCTGCCATGATGACTCCCCCTGAAGTCACCTCCCATGGACTGCAACCTCTGAAACTACAAGCCAAAATAAAACTTTTCTGTTTTAAATTGTATGTGTTAGTTGTTTTGTCCTAGTAATGGAAAGCTGACTCATACAAGGTACTTTATCATGCTTCTTGCTACTTAGGGAAACTGTACCCCAGACGATGTTAGCTTTGGCTGCTCCAGGATGCAGGGGCTGAGTATCACAGTGTTTGGTTGTAGAGTCAGCCTGTCAGTCTGTGGAGGACTCTGTGCTGGTACCTGGGCCACAGTGCACACAGAGCAGCCCTGCTCTGCCTGAACTGTGAAATAATGAGGGAGGAAGCTGCCGCCTGTAACTCATTTCTCTTCCTTTCACTTCTTTCTTACTGACTGTCCATTATAACTACACTCTTTGTTGTTTAGTGGTTCTTCTGAAATCAGGTAATATAAGCCCTAAGAACAGTTGATTTTTACAAACTGCCTGTACACATTGAAACAAATCCTAATGCTCTGTTGGTCATTTTATCAATTTTCAAATGAAATTAAGGTGCTTTCCAAAAAAAATAAAATAATGCTAGGGGTGGTAGTACATGCCTATAATCCTAGCACTTGGGATACTGAGGCAAGAGGATTGCTGTGAGTTCAAGGTCAGCCTGAATTGCATAGTGAAACCCTGCCTCGAAAGACAATTAAGTAACAAGTAAGTAAGTAAGAAAGTAATATACCCAGGAAGTATTTCAAACAGAAGTAAGAGTTCTAAATCTATAGAGTCAGTTATCAAGACATTTTTCAAAAGGGAAACCAGACTTTAATAAAACTCTGCTGCATTTACTACAAGTCCTAGATGATCCACCAATGCACTAGGAAAAGCTCTGTAAGAGAAGACAGGCCTGCGATTTTGAGTGGGAAACTCCAAATTCCCATAAATCTCTGCTGTTCTCCTCACTACCCTGAGCTGTGAGCCATTACTCTCCTCTGTGGAGAGCGCTGCCCTTTCACAGTTGGACTGTGCCTTCCACTCCAAGCCCAGAGAGGAAATCTTCAATTTCCAGCAGGATTGCTTTCGCTCTCATGATATCTTCTGTGATTTTCTTAATTCTCTTTCCGGTGTGGGAACATCTCAGATCATCCATGCAGCTTGTGCCATGCTCGATTCTGTGGTAAAACATGAACAGAAAGAGATCTGTGAGTCTCTATGAAGATCAAGACACAACTGAAGCTGTCAGAGAGCCCTACCCAGCCATCCACAAACAAGAAATCACAAAATAGTCATTGTGGGAGGAGGCAGCCGCTGGTGCTTCTGCCTCTGTTGCAGTCTTCATCATTAGATAGATGGTGCAATTCTGAACATCATACCATGACACAGTGTTTACAGGCAGAAAACAGACAACACCGTGGAAAAAGTGTTTGCTTGCCTTCTTCCATCTTTGAAGTAGGCAAAAATCCCCAGAAGCACCTGAAAAACTCTCCTATGTCTCAATGCCCCATGAGAGTCTAGAATGTCATCTAGAAAAAGAGACAGTTCTACTTACCCTCAAGCCAAAATACTTGGACTAACTCAGAGTTCCAGGGGGAAAAGAGCATCAGAGGTAAGATACCACGAAGCTGGGAATATACTCTATCCAACTAATGTAATAGTCACAGTAAATCTATGAGGTAGGTGGTATTTTATCCTTTCACAAAAAAGGTGGCCAGATGCAATGAGGTTCAAACATAACAAACAACCTAACCTCTTAGATCATACAACTAGTTAGAGCAAACACAACTTCAAGTCCCTCTAAGCAGTTTGACTCTTAGATTCATGCAGTGTTTCCCACTTGACCATAAATAATTTAACTGAAGAGTAGGTCACACTTTCATAGATGTATATATTTTTATATAAAAATGAACTGTGTCAACTCCTCAGTAATATACTGATTTTCACAATCATATTTAAACTCTAATGAAGACTTGGGGTGGACAGAGGAAAGAAGCATCAGCAAGTAGGAGAATCGTACATGGGGTGGATAGGAACCAATGAGGCATATTTTAAAATATAAAGCTGACTAGTAGTTATACAGCAAGAAAATTATTATTACTTTTAAGAATGGATGAAAATAATACACAAAAGCAGTCACTGCAATTTCCACAAATATTTATTCTCTCCTAGCCAAATGATGTAGAAAACAAGATATTGTTGATTCTAGTTTTCCTGTTGACCTCTACACTTCACTGGTGAGGTGTCTAACAGGTTTTACGATCAACTGTGATAACTCAGACACCAATGTATACCTAAAGTAGTGCGTGTCTCAGAAACCTTCCATGGTAGAATATTTTTAAGAAAAAATTGTTTTGCTTATGCGAATGTCAGAACATGTTTGTTTGCTTTCTCTGAGTACATTCCAGCTGGTCTAAATACAAGACAGTTCCAAAGGAAGCCAGCGTTAGCTTTTTTTTTTTTTTTTTTTTGAGAAAATCCACAGATGTGATCACCTCCTCATGGAAAACTGACTCTCCTTTGTATAGTTTTTAAATCTCAGGTTGACTGTTTGATTTTATAGCTTTTTTCTCTGCTCTTGAAGACACATAATTCTGTGTACTAAAATATTATGTTCAAGATTTATACTGGTATTAATAACAGCAAGCATTTACCCAATAATTATTTGGGCAATAATTTATGTTTTTAAACAATATCAGTCCCTCTGTTGAATGACACTTATGATCTAGACTGCCATCATTAAAATTGTTTAAATGTCAAGAAAAACCAGTGTGCATTTACAAGAAACCAGAAATTATTTTTACTTACATCAAATATCATGCTCAAAGCCGGGATTTATGTAGAATTTCATTTAAAAATACATCTGTAATCATTGTTCGTTTACTCTGAAACTGAGCATAAGGCTGTTGGCTGTGCTGTCTTACACCCACACATTGCATCTGCCTTCCTTCCTGAGTCTCTTTTATACTCTCTTTTTACCTTTAATTAAAATACATTAAAGGAAGAAAAAAGAAACAAATGGTTGTAGAAAGTATCATTTAAATGGAAATGATTGCTCTAAATGTTGCAGTTTAGGAAATATACAGCGATACATGGAATGATGTAAGCAGCTTTCCAAGGAGCCAAGAGTACACACGAAATAACACAAGTCTTATTCATCATGATGTTGGAAGGAGTCTGGTTTTCAGATAGAACCTTCTGGACCATGTGTTGTTCAGACAGTTCCTCAATTTTTCTCTTTTTGAAATAATTTGCACCTTTGTAAATTAGCAAATGCATGTACCACTGTATTTTCTGTTGCTGCCATGAAAAATTCCACATATTTAGCTGTTTAAATATAAACGTACTATCTTACAGTTTTAGAAGTCAAAAGTGTGAAGCAGGTTGCACAGAACTAAAAGCAAGGTGTTAGCAGAATTTCATTTCTTTCTGGAAATTCTGCAAGACAGACGGTCTACTTTCCAGTTCCTGGAAGCTGACCTTACTCGTTTGCTCAGGTCTCCTTCCATCTTCAGAGCCATTTTCTCACATCTTTCCTTCTCACACTTCCTCTGATGTCTCCCACTTCTCCACCTAAGGGTTTTTCACTGCTTTGTCTCACCCAAATGAGAGGGCACCAGCAAATTATTCAATTTAATTTTCTCTGCAACTTAATTTCCACTTGCTATTTAATTTAGCACATTCACAAATTACAGGGAAGAGGACATGGACGTTTTGACAAAGCCATCATTCTGCCCACCACAAGCATATATACTTCACTCTGATGTAATTTCAGCATGGAAATATTCAAGCATCAAGCATCTTCACTCACACATATAAATGCATTTAAAGATCTAAAAGCACACTTACTATATGCTATGCGGTATGCAAGTAAATCTTTATTTTAAGAATATATGCATAGAGATAGTGAGCCTTGGTAAGTCATGTGTTATACGCACAAGAGTGAAGATAACTCTGCTGCTCCAGTTCTCTACTGTTGACTTACTGTATACAGAAGTTTTACCAGCAACTGATCTTCAAAACAGCAAAGGCAGGAGCGCTGTCACTTCTGTGCACACAGAACCTCACCTGAAAGCACACGTGTGTGACCCTGGACAGGTTTCTAAGTCAGCCGCCCCTGAAAGGCACTTGCGCTGCTCGCTTCCAAGAATTTAGCTTTCAGTTATAGCCAAACCCAATCCCATGTTGTTTTCTGGACTGAAAATTCGCTAATCCCAGTTATACCTGATTCTGATGAATTCATGGCTATGTCTACATCTCTAAGCCTCCTACCGTCCTCCAGCGTGGGCCTAGCCCTCATTGCCCTATTCACATCCATTTGCTGGGCCCCCTTCTGAGGCTAGTGAACCTTCCGTTTCTCTGCATGTGGTGGGATTTCCTGGGCCATTATGGGCTTGAAATCATGTCACTCCTTTCTGGGACTAGGTTCATTCCCTCTACCTCTTAAACTCAAAAATTATAGTCTTATTTCCCATGAATACAGTTCTCTATTTCTACTTCCAAGTTTGAACTATAAAATACCACCAAGTAGACTCTCCTTTACTTTTCTGATTTCCTTGCTGAGATTATCAGTCAGAATGTTTATCTCTGAGGGTCCTGGAAATGGCAGCACTAAGTAAAGGCCTTAGGGACTGCTTTGATGGCTGCACTGTGTAACAAGCAAATTGCTGCTGCTGAGGTTATTAGAAGTGGCTTCAGAAAAAATAAACTGCAGCTCTTAGACAGCCTTTCTCCCCATCACTGTCTCTGCCTCTTTCTAGAATGATAAGCTCCAGGCACCAACAGTTGGCCTAAACCTGTGTCTCTTTGGTCAATCAAATATTCCTGAGGAGGGTGTGTGTACCACTCAGTGGGACAGCCCTTGCCTAGCATGTGTAATGTTCTGGGCTCAAGCCGCAGCACCACCCCCCCCAAAAAACAACCAACAATAATAGAACAAAAATTCATAATGAACACTTTATCTTCACTTTCAGACCTCAAGGCATTCTAAAAGAGATTATGCTATCTTAGTAAATTTTCACAAAATCCCATGAAACATACATTGTTTCCACATCACATTAGAACAGATGAGTAAACTGAAATTTAGAGAAAATAAGTAATTTTTTAACCACAAAATAACACCATTTGAGGCCTGAACAACAGATTTTAGAACCCAAGTTCTAAATTGCTATATAGTACTGATTTCAGTGCTACTCAAGTTACAGTCCCATTCTAAATTATGACCCAAATTCCCACGAGTCAGAACAAGTGACAGGACTTGGGTTGTTCAAAGAAACATGATGTGTACCACAAAAAGGACCTTGGAAGAGGTCAGCTCAAGCCCAGGCATGAACACTTGCTCACACTGTCAATGTGTCTGAGGAAAATCATGTCACCACTCTGCTCTTCTCTTTGGGGTTAAAGATTGACCCCCAGTCTCCTATAGTTGAAATTCTTTTAATATTAAATTTCTTATACTACAACAAAGCTTTGTAGTCAACAATTAATCAGTACCCAATTTCTCCTTTTCAGAAAGAAATTACTTTCTGCTTCCATAAGGCTTTAAAGGTAACTTTCACGTGCTCCCACGTGGGGTGGCCATGGTCACTCAGTGCTAAGCCTCTAGTCTTTCTAAAATTTGACCCTCTCTGTTGTTCTGAGGGCTGGACCCCCTTTCACCATGATTAAAGGTTATCTCTCATTGCTATCTTCAGCAGTACATACCTGTGTATAGAATTGGAACAGCTTTCTCACTCATTCATTCAACAATCTGCTGTCCTCTGGTACTGTGTAACTATGACAACCTCACCCACTTGAAATGTAAATTCTTAGCACTAAATGTGGTGGAATAATTACAGGCCCAGATTTGTGTGTCAGAACACCCGAGTTCTTCATACCTGTGCACACATAGTATCTGCGGCTTTCCAGAGTGGATCTAGGGCCACCTTCTCCAGCTCTCTCTGGCAGCGCCTGCCCTGCACCAGTGCTCCTTGTGCCTCCAGTCTTCCCACAGAGAAGGGACCCTCTCCTGTCCTTAGCTGCTGCACTGAGCACAGTGTGCCACAGAGCAGGCAGGCGGCACACAGGAAAACTGCTTGGTGATGACTTACACAGACTTGTGCAGAAATAAAAGCCATGAGAAGAAGATGCAAAAAATTCTGTAACAGAGGACTGAAGACTAATTGGGGATATTAAAACTTTTCACAAAGGAGTTTGTTATTAAATCCTAAATTAATTAGGAAGGGAAAAAAATACCTTCGCTAAAACTCATTTCTGTTGATTTGCTAAAATCAAATTTTAGATGCATAAGAGAGTATTTCCCTGCAGCATTATTATTTTGCTTATTTGAAGAAACTAATGATAAGTTTCCCCAGAAGCACCTGTTGGGTTCTGCATCACCAGCAAGGGCTGCACAGAAATAAAGGCCTCACGCCAGGGAGGTAACAGGAGATAAACTCCAGCTGGAATGCTGGGAGACACTGGTGTGCTGAGTCAGTGCTGAGCACCAGATTGAATTTGATGTTTTCCACGCACGATCAAAATTGTAGTTTCCCCAGCTGTAGACCTATTGCTTTCTTTACTTTCTTTTATGGGCTCCCTGCAGAGCGTATTTTGCCCTGATATTTGAAATTGATTGTGTGGCTTCATTTCAAGGGTGATAATAAACCTGGTGCAAAAGCCGTGCTTCGCAGAGGTGACTGTTAACCTTTCTTCTAATATGGCCCATTTATCTTTCCTGTGGCACAAACTTATTCCAAGTGTGGTCTAGTGATGACTTCAATTTAAATATGACTATAGATGAAGAATATAAAGCTGGGAGAGAAGTTATGTGAATCTTCGCAAGAGATATTCTTCATTATGTCCTGCTGTTACTATTTCTTCCATGAAGTAATAGCTACATAAAAATATAAATGCCTGGTACTATCTACTGTGAATGAATTAACACATATCAAATGCCACATTTCTCATTTATGAATGTAAACATAAACATGCTAAGACACTGAGCAATATTAAGATCAAAATGATTCTAGTCTGGTACGCTATGGAGAAAAGAATGTAAGCAAAAGAAAATCAAGCTTGCTGCCTGCTGCTTTATGCTGCTGCTTCCTGTCTGCTTCGGCATGGGCTGTTTTTCGTCTGTGAGGCCCCGCTGCCACACTGCCCTCCCTGGGAACGCAGCAATTACGAACTGAAACTTCTGCAAACTTCATGGTGTTTATAGATGAAGTCTGGACTTTCATTGTGCAGTTCCAAGAATAAA
>PVLD010036995.1:0-10571 GCA_004027595.1 Dinomys branickii
GCCTAACTAGGTCTTCCCACCCGGGAGATCCCGCAGTCCTTAAAGCTGCTTTGATGTCTCTCGCTGGGCTGAGCTTCTTCCCGATTCAGGAAAAACCGGTTAGAGCACGCACTTAACTCACCCTGTGATCGTGCAGACAGGAGTGCCGTTCAGGTGTTTTTCCCTGGATGGAGCTTTTCCCCGACTCAGAAATCCCGCCGGCCCGTCGCTGTTGCTCCAGTTCATGCAGCGTTGGCTGCGGGGGTGAGGTTCTGAGCGGGATCCCGGAGCGCTGTCCAGTTTGGCCCAGTTTGTCCCAGTAGCGCGTTCTCTGTCGGGTTCAGGAGCTGAAGCCTTTCTTCCCTCCGCACTCGCTCTCTCGGCTGGTCGTCTTCTTCCTGGAAGTCCTCATTTCTGTCTTCATATTGCTATATTTCATTGTTTGGGTGGTAATCCTCTGGGAGGTTCTCTCTCTGCTGCCTACCCGGTCGCCATCTTCCCGGAAGTGCTCGACTTAAAGATTTCTTAAAACCACCTTTTTAGGTCAAATAAATTTACTTCAAAAGAAACTTTGTGCGTTGGTGGTATGGTGGTGAGCATAGCTGCCTTCCAAAAGAAACTTTGTGTCAATATCATAAATGAAAAGCCAATATTACTTGCCATAAACAAAAATAGACGGAATATAATATAAATTCAGCCAAAGATACTCTAATATCATTAAGTTAAAATGAACTATTCATCATGTACCGCTTAAAATAATCTGGCAATCAAAGTCTGCAATACTAAGTGAAAAATACTTTTAAAGTTTGACATCTCCTAAGATTTATAAATGTTTAATGGGTCTTTTGTTTGTTTGTTTGAGACAGGGTCTTGCTATGTAGTTCAGGTTGGCTCTGAACTCACTATGTAGCCCAGGCTGTCCTTGAACTCACAGCAATCTTCTTGCCTCAGCCTCCTGAGTTCTGGGATTACAGGTGTGCACCACCATGTCCAGCTGTAATGGGTCTTGACAGAGAAATTAGAGATAAATAATGTGATTATTATACCTAATTATTCCTCAATAATTCATCCTACTTAATGGAACCTATGATGTATAACATCAGTTTCTGGTTAACAAGTTTTTCATCTCTGTCTTAAATTCATAAGGCACTTCTCTATCATAATTCCCAGAATATTTTACAGTAAGTATAGAAGTGAAATAATGCCTTTCAACAGTAATTTATTCTGGATTTGATATTATAATTTCTTTTCTTTCTTTTTTTTGTGGTATTGGGGAATGAATCCAGGATTTTTCCCTGAGTTACAGCCCCATCCCTTTTTATTTTTTTACTTTGAGTCAGAGATTCCCAATGCCCAGGCTGGCCTCAAACTTTTGACCCTCCTGCCTCAGCCTTCTGGAATACTGGGACTACAGGTATGCACCGCCATGCCTGGCTATTTACTTAACTTTTGCAGGTCCTGCACTTTCTGAAAAATAAATATTCCTGAGCCAACCTATTTGGACCCAGTGTTATAAACTGTTTTCTCTTTCTTCTTCTAGAACACTCTTTTGTTTCCTGAAAATTTACCAAAAAGAAAATCCAACACCTTTCAAATCAATGGCAAAAAGACCCCTCTCCCACCTCTGCCCAGCACACACATACAATTTCAAGAACATAGCTTATAATAATAAGTTGCCCTTGAATAAACCCAAGCCTGAGTTAGGCAGGCTGTTGGAAATATATCACCTGCAGATGATTTTGTGATTGTCAGTTGAAGCCACAATGGGTAGGAGTAAGATTTTCAGAAAGGAATCAACAGCCTCTTTGCCTGCCATCCCAGGGAGAGGGCTTCGAGGTGAGGAGGGGCAGACTCCAGAGTGGGGCCATTCAGAAAGAGCAGAGACCGAAAATCAGTGTAAACCATTTGGGTGGGATGAGCCTTAAAGATGTGGATGGGTCAGGCAACCACGGGATGGAAGAAAACATGTGCAAGTCATATCTGGTAAAGGGTTAATAGTCAAACCATACAGACACCCCTGCAGTTCAGTAACAACACCAAACATGATTAGAAATAAGCAAAGAACTTGAATAGATGTTTCTCCCAAGAAGATATACAGACGGTCAACAAACTCAGGAAGAAATGCTGAGGATCACCAATTGCTAGAAGACTGAAAAGCAAAACCAAAATGAGATATTACTGCATACCGGTAAGGGTGGTGTCTTAGTTACTTTCTCATTGCTGGGACAAAATACTGGACACCCACAAGTGTAAAGGAGAAAGATTTATTTCATCTCACAGTTTGTAGCGATTTCAATGCGTGGTCAGCTGGCTTCAAGGCAGGGTGGCGTGGCGGAGGGGCGTGTCGTAGGAGAAACAGTCCATGGAGGGCAGGCAGGAAGGGGAAAGCAGCAGGCCTCCCTTTCCCTTTGTCCTATCCAGTCTACAAGCCGATTGGATGGTGCCACCCACACTCAGAGTGGGCCTTCCAGTTATCCACACCCAGAACTGTGCTAAACCAATCAGTGAACTAATGTAGTCATTACACAGTCTTTTTTTTTTTGGCGGTACTGGGGATTGAACTCAGGACCCTGCGCTTGCTAGGCAGGCGCTTATTCCACTGAGCTATATCCCCAGCCCCTATTACACAGCCTTAATCCATAGTCACACACCCTAGATACAGCCACCTCTGAAAAGCCCCACCTATGAGCACATGAGGTTTGATGGGGGCATCTGGATACAAGCCTTAACAGATAGCTACTCTGAAGATGAACAAACACAAAGTCACAGGCATGGTTGTAGATGTGGAAACGCTGGAACCCTGTGCACTGTGGTGGGAGTGGAAAATGGTGCAGTTACTGGGGTGGTGGACAACTGGGTTTCACAGTGTGTTGAAGGCAGACAGCTTATTTCTCTCTCCGAGGAGCCGGGGCTGGGAGGCACTGTCTCCACTTCTCGTTCGCTGTTGGCTGACTTGGCGAACTGTCTGGATTTAGAAGATCTTCCTGGGATTTGGGATCGTATCTCCCCGAACTTGTCCGAATTGTGGCAGCTCATCCCTGACGGCGCCTCTCACCCAGAACCAAATGTGTCCTAGAGGATGCTGGCAGATCCTTCTGCCTGAATCACGGCTTGGGCTCTGTCGTTTCGTATCTGCTCTTGTTTCAGGTTCGCATCTGAGGTTCGCCACGACGTGATTCTGAGCCCCCTTGCTCCTGCTTTTCCTCCAGCTGCCGACTGAACAGACACGCTGCTCCCAGGACTCGGCCTGCCTTAGCCCTTGGCAGTCTCCTGCCCTGGATAACCCTCTCTCGGCTGTACCCATCCCTCAGGATTGAGCTCAACCCAGACCTCTCGTCTTTGTCCCGCTTCAGAGAACAGCGACCACTGAGTACCTCTGCATATTTCCCAGCCAGGTCCAGGTGGCTCCTTGGTACGTTTCTGGATATCTGTTTGCGATCGCAGGGTTGGCCCTGGGATGACAATGGGGAAAAGATGGGTAATGTGAGCAGCCAGCCACAGGCCTTGGGAGGTGGCACAGGGAGCGTCAGACATCCAGAGACGGCATCCACTGTCGGGGCGGGGTGAGGCGGAAGGACACTGCTGCTCTGCCCAGCAGTTGTTGCCAGGAGAGAACACGCCCAGTTCTGCTGCAGCCTGCGTTTCCCCAAGAGCAGCCCAAGTTCTTATTTATAGAAAACCTCACCGGGTGGGCGCCTGGTCGCCAGTTTGACCATCTGACATCCCGGCCTGCTCCCTGCCCTCCAGATTTGTGGTTGGTTGAACAACTGTGTGATTAAATAGCTCAGAAGTGAAACTCAGCTTCTGCCACTGGCCACTTACTCTGCAGTGTTGAACCACTGCTTCTTGGGGCATGTTTTCACCAAAATGTCTCAGTTTGGCAGCAACGATGGCCAGAGTGTGGTGGATGTTTATTCCAGGTCCGGCCTCAGTCTAGAGTTTTTAGGTTCGTGTGCGCCTTTCTCCACCCTAACTGCCTGTGAAGCGGCCCCGCTGCACCCCTGGCAGGATGGAAGGGTCTGAGCAGGGTGACGAGGTGGTACCTGGGGTCTGATGCTGCAGCTGATGTGCTTGGCCACCATGGTGGGATGACGTTTTCCTGCTGTGGCTCCTTCCGGATGGCTTTCAGGTTTCCCTGGGATGATGCTGGGGATTAGGTAGGGATGAGTCTGAGGCACAGAGACACATCCCAGGAGCACAGGCGGCAGGTGAGCCGTCTTCCTTCTACCCTGGGTGTGATTGTGTTGCTTCTCCCCACTTGGGCTCTTCTGGGTCTGTGACTGAGGAGAATGACTCAGCATGTGGATTCCTCAGGCCTGTGCACACGCACAGCAAGCAGGGACCTTGCAGATGGGAGGCAGCACCTGTGAGCCCCATTAGAGTGTCTTGCAGGGTGATAGAAGTGACAGGAAAGTGAGAATAATTAATTAGGCTAGAGAGGAAAATGCAGGCCTGGAGATTGCTGCTGTCCTAGAGGCAAATGGTCTGCGAGACACCTACAGTTGAGCCCTGTCCACCGTCTCATGTCACATGGGATAGGACTGTCCCTTGGGCATTTTGACTTTGGGAAAGACCCCGAGTCACATGGTGCCAGATCTGGTGAATAAGGTACATGAGGACACACTACAGTGAACTGATGTATATTAAACAGAAGTTGCTATAAATGTTTGAATTGATCCAGGACAGGACAGTGCAAATAAAGACACTCATGAAAGAGCCCTTCCAGAACCGCTTCAGAAAGTGGCAGGAATGACGGGAGAAGTGTGTTTGAAGAGGGAGGAGTATTTGGAGGGAATTAATGGCACTGTATCTTTTACTGTAATATGTTTTTCTTTTTAAAGTCTAAACATTCACTGACTCTTTTAATCACACCACACATTCCCGGGCCTCTTAAACTGTATTGACAAATCTATGTGTGTATGATATAATCTATAACCCCAGATGGTATCGTACTGTACAGATTTTCTGTAACCTCTTTTCCAAAAATTCATATGTTAACTCAGGCAGACCCAGCTTGCTCTTTGTTTTTGTGCTGCGGGTGGTAAAACAGGCATAAAGTTTATCATTTTAGTCATACAGTTCGCTGGCATTTAGCACATTCTCGCTGCTGTGCACCTATCGCCATCATCTGTCTCTAGAACTTTCCTTTTCCCAGACTGAAACTCTACCCTGTAAACGTTAGCTCTGTCCATCCCCTCCCCCTCCCCTGCTTCTGGCCACCACCGTTCAACCTTCGGTCTATGAATTTGATGATTCTAGAAACCTCAGATAGGTGGAATCCACAGCATTTGTCTTTTTGTGACTTATTTCACTTAGCACAGTGTCCTCGGATTCGTCCGTAGAGTGGAATGTGTCAGAATCTCCTCCCTTTCTAAGGCTGAGTAACGCTGCATGGCACCGTACTACACACCACATTCTGCTTGTCCATTCGTTTGCTGATGGGCGCTTGGCTTGATTCTACCTTTTGGCTATTGTGAATAATTCTGCCATGAAAATTGCTCCTGAGACCCTGCTTTCACATCTCTGGGGCATGCATGCAGAAATGGAGTTGCTGGATCCTGTTAATTTCATAGTTAACTTGTTGGGGAGCTGCCAGGCCATGTTCCTCATCTCACTCCTTCATTCCCCTGAATAGCGCTCTGCTCTGCTTGGCTTCCCTTGCAGTCAGTGCTGCAGCAACTCTCTCTGCACACAGGTTTATCAGGTTGATCTAGGAAACACCCATCATATAAATCAGTGCTGTTGGTTCCAAGGACAGTCTTGATTACATGTTCAGTCTCACTTCTGTGACTTTCCCTGGTTTCAGTCTTCTACTGCGTTAGCCATGCCCAGCGACTCGTGGGAAACATGGCAGGGTCCTCCACTCCTGTGCCCACCCAAGGCAGGGACAGAGCCCTGGGTTCTGTGTTGTCAGGGTCACACACAAGCTTCCCCACCCCATCAGTCTCCATAAAGCGACCCGATGCGCTCCTTCTGCTCGGTGAGTGCAGTCTGGTCTCCCATGTATCCAGTCTTTCCTGCCTCAGCACTGCCTCCTCCAGGAAGCCCGCCCTACTCATCCCTACCCACACCTTCCTCTCTTCTCTGAACTCCATGCTAATCCTAGTAAGTCGTGGGTGTTGATCATGGTTACCGAGCCCTCTTTGAGGTGCTGTATGTGTGTTGCTTTTTCTTTGTTTGTGGTACTGGGGGGCTAACCCAAGGCCTTCCCATTGAGCTGCAAGTCCAACATTATCAAACAAAATTTTAAAAAAATTTGAGATGCTAAGTCACCTAGGTTGGGCTCAAAGTCTTAATCCTCCTGCCTCAGCCTCCTATAGTGCTGGGATTACAGGTCTGTGCCACCATGTCCAGCTTGTACGTTGCCTTTTTGAATCCTCTCAAAAGCCCCAGGAGGGGGATCCTCCAGGGATATCTAGAGGCTGTGTGCCACGGCACTCATTTGTCACACCAATATTTATAGGTGCCTGGGAGTCACACACTAGGGTTATTCACATTTAATGGGAGAGAAAAACAGATGCGGGAGGTTAAGCAGCTTGCCCCCATGGGCTCCGTTCTAAGCCAAGCAATTGGGCTGCACCCTCCTGCTTCTGCTGCTCTTGCTGGCAGAGGAACCACAGTGGGGTCTTAGCCCCCTAGTGAAGGTATTGCCCAGCTCCAGAAGCTGTCTCTTCCTGGCCTGGGGGTCCTGGGACACAGCAGGCACATGGCAGGGTTCTTTCTCCTTTGTCTAGTTATTCTCTGAGAGCCAGCTGCAGACTGTTTCCAAGAAAGAAGGCACAGGAATTTCCTGTCACCAGAGGAGGCAGCTGATGGAAAAGGAATCTGGTAGAGACCATTTTCTGTTGGTGAAAAAGGAAGGGAGAAACAGGCAGCCCACGAGGCAGGATGCACCAGTCCTCGTTTCTACAGGGCAGTCATGAGTAGTGTATACTGAAGATGTTGCAACACTTCTAGGTACCAGGCTCCACAGCCTTGTGGACAAGGTCACAGTGTCTGAGCTCAAGGACTCGCAGCAGGGGAGCCTGGGAGGCAAAAGACAGTGATGAGAAACTGTGTCACAGGTTGAGTTATCTGAGGATGCTTGATGCTCACGTGTGTGTGTGTGTGTGTGTGTGTGTGTGTGTGTGTGTGTGAGGCTTTCAGTGAGTGTGTGCTTGCTCTCTGAGTCTGTGGCTCAGTCAATGGTGGTATCTGGATGGTTTTTCGAAAGGAGCAGATTGTATGAGTTATCTCTTGCTGCATAACAAATGACCCCAACAGAGCAGTTTAAAAGAGTTGGCATTGTCACCTTCCTGGCTTTGCTGAGTGCTGCTTACACAGGCTGCCAGCAACTCAGTGCCTCATCTGGAGCCTCGGCCGGAGGAGAACCCACTTCCAAACTCACCCATGTGGCTGTTGGCATGATTTGGTTCCTTGCAGGCTGTCACCCTTAGGCTGTGCTCCTCCCTATCTCGCGGGCCGCTCCGGGGGACAGCTCATCCCCTAGCAGCTGCTTCCACCAGACTGAGTGCACTAGAGAGAGCAAGACCTTGAGCAAGAGGGAGCAGGGTCTTGGTGGCCTGGTTGCACATGGACAGCTTAGCACCTTTGCTGTGTTTGATTTGTTGGAAGAAGTCCAGCTCACATCCCAGAGCAGGGGACAGCAAGGGGGTGCGAGTACCAGGAGGGGGGTCCTCCAGGGACATCTAGAGGCTGTGTGCCACACTCATTTGTCAAACCAATATTTATAGGTGACCAGGAGTTAATCAGGGGAATCAGGGTGGCAAGGTGTAGCAGTCATGAGAAGAGCTTCCGAGCACGGTGCCACCAGGGAGGATAGAGCGCTGCCTGGGGAGGGGCCCGGCGCGCTGATTGCTGTGTAGTGTGCGTGCGCGCGCGCGAACACACACGTAGTTATGGGAGACAGGAGAAGAGGGATGAACCTGGAGCATGCATTTGCCACAGGGGTGGCATCACCCCCAAAGGGAAGAACAAATGGCCTTGGGTGGGAGTGGAAACGTCTGGACACGGCACCGATACTCCAGCTCTTCATGGTCCTCCGGGACGCAGCCCCATGCAGAACAGCTGTGGGTTGATGTGTCAGCGGGTAATGGGTGATGAGGGGCGGCTGTCCAAAGGCTGGGCGGGGGACGGACTGACAATGAGAAGAAGGGTGGGAAACACTAGTGTGGAGAAGTTGGGAACCGTTCATTGGCATCTCTGACGGGCCGGACTGCGGGTGAGTGTTGTGCATGCGCCTGTCCTTCACCCCCGAGGCGCTCCGCATCCCCTGTGACTGATGGTAAGGGGCCTGGGGCGGGCAGCCTCTGTCACAGCACAGTGCCCCCACCCCAGTGACCCGCTCTCACGTAATCCCCTCCGCTGAGGGCTGTGCCTGCTTCTCGCCAGTGGGCTGTAGCCGATGGTAGGAGACACCACGTCTGTGGTCAGGTCATCAGACTGAACTCTCGCGTCCTGATGGGTAAGTCGAGTAAGTGGGGGACAGAGAGGAGCCCCAAGGCAGCCCTCTGTGCCTCTAGCTTCTTGGTCGCAGGAGTGTGGGAAATCCTGAGGCAGAGGGAAGCTGCTGAAGGTTTATGGCAGTGATGTGGGGTCAGGGAAAGCCTGCATCTTCCTAAACTGGGGACATCTGGATCACGCTGCCACAACCTTGTAATGCTCTGAGGAGTTGAACTAAAGATCAGAGGCAGAAAATCCCCCCAGCCTTCAGCCTCTTTCCAGCCCAGGTTTTTTTTTTTTTTTTTTTTTTTTGGTACCAGGAATCGAACTCATGACCTCAGGCTTGCCAGGCAAGCGCTTATGCCACTGAGCTATACCCCGGCCCCATCAGCCCAGTTTTCTGAAGAGGCTGGTGCTGAGAGGCCATAAGGTCAGGTCAGAGCTGCCGCACCATCTTCCAGTGATGGCAGCGGAGACCAAGCTTGGACAGTCAGTGATCACAACACAGACAACGTGTCTGCCACCACCTGTAGCTCCAAAAGAGAGCTGCTTGGGAGGCCAGCACTGCTCAATTCCTCGTCACCACAGTGGAGGAAAACAGCTCGGGACTCAGCCCCACACTGGTAACCAGAGGAACTCTTTGTCGCCGGTCAGGAACTACCAATGGCCGTCCAGAAAAAGGAAAAAAAAAAGAGATCACTGAAACGTTCTTCCTCCCTTCAGTCACCTTCTTTTCAATGGCTTGAAATAGCTGAAGCTGCATAACCAGCCTCACTTTGCTGGTTTCTGTCGCATCTGCAGTGGGGAAGCAAAGGTGCACCCTTCCCGGCTAGGATTCACGGTTGGGTTTTCCTTTTGTGCCAGGTGAGAATCTTGTGTGGCACCTCTCCAAATGGGGCTGTGGTTAGGCTTGTCTGGTGTCAGCCTGGTGCCAGGCAGCACTGGCTAGTGGGCGGGCTCGGGGGTGGATTGCACAGACCTGGTCTTACTTTGAGGCCAGGACCAGACCTGGTACCTTCACGTCGGCTACTCACTGCCCCTGGAGAGGAAGGGGGGCTCCCTTTTGGAAAAAGGTGACTTGCTTGAGGAGGGGGCAGGGAGGAGCCGTGAAAAGCCAGTGTGGGCAGCCACAGTAGGCAAGGGTGGGCACACACTTGGTACAGGGGTGCTCACAGGCTCCCGCACACCTGTTCTTCTGACCTAAAATATGGAGCCATGATACCCTTGGTGCTGTTTCTAAACAGAGTTCGGTGGCATCACGACCCAGGCTGGGGGCAGTGGCTGGCATATGGCTTCTCTTCATATCCACATCCCTGGTAGAATCAGGCAGTGGAAAAGAGAAGGTGCCCACTCCTTTACACAATCCTGCCTGTCTTTTGCAGAAATAAAAGCAACCAGAACTTTGTCCATTCAGAGACCAGAGAGATCCCTGGGCTCTGTGATGTGAGAGAAACTGCTGTGAAAAGCACATTACCATAAAGCAGAGGAAAAGATGTCCCCGGGCTGTCCCCAGGGAAGTGTGGGCCCTCCGCAACTCATCAGACTTCCCAGGGGTGTGAACAGGATGTGCTCTGTGCTGGAGGTTGAGCCGTTTCAAGTCAAGTGATTTGCTGTAGCTCAGTTCTGTCCTTGCAGATGAGATGGAGGGGTGTAAGAGTCGGATAGAGGAAGTCTCCTTGGTTAGGGATGCGATGGCAGTGAGCTAGAAGAAAGTGTCCCAGGGTTGGGATTGGGAGGAGGCGGACCTGTGGCCTCAGAAAGAAGGCGGGGCTGAGAGAAGCCGCATCTTGTAAGCTGAAGACCCAAACAGCATCAAGAGCCAGCAGTCCTCAAATCAGCCAGAGCAGCTTGGGAGCGGCTGATCCTTGTAACTGGGGCATGGAGGAAGCAGGACATTGTGAAGCAAATGCTTGGGATGAGAGCTGTGTGTAAACTTATTTTTCTATCTATTCATCTACCCACCTGCCCAGCCATCCTCTCATCCAAATATCCATCCACCTCCACTTACTACAGCCACCCATCCATCTCCATCTACTCATCCATGCATCTATGTATACATCTACCCACCCACCCATCCACCCATCCACCCATCCATCCACCCATCCACCCATCCGTCCATCCATCTACCCATCCATCCACCCATCCATCCA
>PVLD010036996.1:0-10568 GCA_004027595.1 Dinomys branickii
TTTCGGAGGGAAAGACAGAAGCTACACAGTGCTGGATGCGGTGAATACGCTGGACGTGGACACGCCGCGTCAGCCTGAGCCAGCCTTTCTGTGCGGTGACACTCAGTGGCGGCATCCGCTGTATTCTTTATTGAACCTTGTAAAGACAGTCAAGAAAGTGGCCTTCCAGACCTCCCGAAAGTAGCGAGGATGACGGGACAAGGGTGTTGGAAGTCAGGTGGAGTATTCCGAGGGGGAATGGCAATATACTTTCTACTATAATAAATTTTTAAAATTTAAATATTCACCAGTGTTTTGATCACACATATGCTGTTCTGCACCTTGGAAGGTTTTGAGGATACCGAAGCAAATCAGGCATAATCACTCCTCACATGAAAGTTCAGAACTCAGTCCCGAGGCAAAATTATAAACGAGCGACTGGAATAGATTGTGTTCTGAGACATATATGAGGAAATAGATACTGGGAGAAAGGGAAAGATTGAAGAGTGTTACTGAAAAAGAGTAGGATATTTGTGCTCTGCCCAAAGCCTAAAGGGAGGGTTGGCAGCGAGCGAGTGGATTCTTCACTGAAAGTGCTCGCAAGCCAGCCTCGGACTTCCAAGGCCATGGCAGGCACTGCGGGCTTCATCATGCTGAAGCAAACTGATCCTCTCTGCAAAGCTGAGTCCACAGCGAGGCTTGGCTGTTCTCCAGAAATGGCTTCATTCGCTTCAGAACACACCTTGACATAACTTCCGTAAGAGTGAATTCCATACTCTTTCAGAGAAGCATTTTA
This sequence comes from Dinomys branickii, assembly GCA_004027595.1. Classification (NCBI taxonomy): domain Eukaryota; kingdom Metazoa; phylum Chordata; class Mammalia; order Rodentia; family Dinomyidae; genus Dinomys; species Dinomys branickii. The sequence continues at coordinate 776 of PVLD010036996.1, forward strand.
AAAATTCTGTTATCTGTGTCTTTCCCTGAGAAGTAGATTTCACATGAATCTGCCCCTGTAATGATTCTCTTTCCCCTTGTGAATAGGAGCTCCTGCTTCCTGCTGAGCGGCATCTTCCTTACTTACTGCCCATCTTCACTTTCTTCAATAAGCTGAAAACAAGTTTCGGGCCGCTGTGGGTCGCCAGGGTAGTGATGCTAACTGCATCTCTCTTCTGTCCGGATTTGCTTCCTTGGAAGCCGTTTCTAGTTACGGCCTCGCGATCATTTTCACAGGAAGAGTTAACTCCTTGAAAGGTTAAGGCTTTAAAGGTTCCAAATGGTTGCTGCCTTGTCTATTTTAGGATAATCATATTCATACACGCGCACACGCACGCACACACCCCCAAATTACACTTTTTAAATTATGGCATTTATAAACTTTGGCAGCCTCTGAGGTTACCCTGGTGTGTGAGTTTATAAGAGTTTTCTCATCTCCAAGGACATTAAGAGAATTTGGTAAGATAATTCGAATTATTGCTAACAGACTGACCTAATGTTATGTTTAAGAATTTAACAAATGCATAAATAATGTCATATGGTATTCAAATCACCCTTTAATCAATTTTGCGTTTAAATCACCCTTTAATCTGTTTTGCTGAAAACACTCGGAGCGAGACTGGAGTCTCGCGCGTGCGGGGCGCCCTCTAGTGGTCCATACGCTCACTGCACAGAGCTGGCTCACAGGAAGGGGTGGTCTCGGTTTACCTGGTCCTGTCACCTCCACCTGCACCACAAGGGAGGGAGCCCCACAGCTCTCCGCCTTCAGATGATCAGAACGCAGAGGAGCCGACACATGGCCTGATCTCACCCGGCGGGTACAGTGGCAGGAAGACAAAGCCCCGGGGCTGCGCACACTTAACCCCAGACGAGGTGCTCTGGGCTACCGGGGCACAACGCAGGGGGCGGCGGCGTGTGCTGCCCGGGTGTCCTAACTCCTCTTACCTCTGTAGCCCCTAAGTGAGCCCACAACGCACGCGGTATGGCCCCGGTATCGAAACAGGAGTCTGAGGAGAGAGAGTAAACGTATGTGTTCGAGTCACAGAGCAAAGATGAAACCTTTAGGATCTAAACGCAAACCCACTCACTCCCCACGTCTACGTGCTTTGGACTGCAAACTGGGCGAGCTTTAGCTGGCACGGATTGTTGGGCGTTGTCTTTCACTCTTGCTCTTAAATTGTTTTCCGTATTAAGCCATTGTATAGCACCAGGAAGGGTATTTGAATGATATGGAAAATTAGGGAACATTTGCTTGCAATTGTCCATTTGTGCTAGGCAGAAAAAATGTCTCTTCTCAAAATAGCCACACCCTAGAGCCTGTAGACGTGATGCAGTATGCAGCAAGAGTGACTTTGCTGATGTGACCAAGTTACAGATCTCGGAAAGGGAGATGGTTCTGGATCATCCAGACAGTTCCAATATAATCACAAAGGCACACTGCGCGGTAACTCAAAACTGAACATGCACCTAAATGTAAAATTGAAAACTATGAAATATTTAGACTTATACAGTAGAAAACATTTTGACCTTGAATTATGGCAAAATGTCTTGTTATAACACAAGAATTATGATCCATAAAAACACAAATTATTACCTACTATGCTTTAAAGAAACCCAGAGTAATTGTGCTGAAGGAAAGCTATCAAGCAAAAAGTACACATAAATGCTTCCATTTGTATAAAAGTCTAGAAAACAGAAATTAGTGGAAGATAACAAAGAGCAGAATGTGATAGGTGGGGGGCAGGAGAGGGGAAGGAATGAGAGGGAGGAAGGTCATGAAGGAACTTGCGTGTCCCTTTATACGTGGGGAGAGGGCAGTAAATAAACACATTTACTCTCATGGAAAACCTGTTTTTATGGGAGTTACATTTTGTGGGAAGGAACTCATAAACAGACAACATAATTTCCAAAGGTGATCATTGTTATGAAATTATAACAAAGTAAATTTGATGTCAGAGAGTACTTAGGGTTAGGGTAGTTCCACCCTCCAACAAGCTGAAACAGCCTTAGCAGATACGAGGTCAAGTGATACAAACTACTAGAAAATTTGGATCAAAATATGTAGGCTATTTGCTTTAGAAATTCTACTAATATACCCTAAAAGCTTTTCAAATGTATCTGCTTAATGACTTCAATGAATGTGAATTCTCCACGCACCTTCATACCCACCAGCCTCCCTGCTCTCACAGATGTGTAATGACGACGTGAAAATTCTTGGAAATTACATCGTTCTACTTCTAACTCCACTGCTGTGTTCATCAGCTTTCAATAGCTGTAACAAATACCTAAAATAATCGATTTATAAACAGAAAAAAATGTTTTGGCTCACACTGTCAGAGGTTCCAGTCCATGGTCAGTTGCTCCCATGGGAGCATCATGGTAGAAAGACACTGCAGAGCAACATAATGAGAAGCAAATTTGGAGAAAGAGGCCCAGTGTCCCCAAATCATGGCCCAGTGACCTCAAGACCTCCACAGACGCTGCTCTTAGAGGCTCTGCTGCCTCCCAGAACACTGTGCCGGAGCTAAGCATCTAGGAGGAGGACCTTGGTGGACACCTAGGGCAAGTACAAAACCATACGCCAGCTATTCATGTGCTAAGTCTGCTCTGTGACTTCCTGAGAAGGAAGGACACCAGTCACCATTTACTAGAACTAGAATAACGGAACTGGTAGGCAAGCACACAAAGGGGCACCAGCAAGGGTGGAAGGATGCTGCTCTCTGCAACCTCGGTGAAGCTGAAACTGCAGGCCAGCCAGAGTAAATGGCCCTACTGTGAAACATCACATTGTTAGTTAAAACTTCTGTGGGGATGTAGACTCACAAAAAGAACTTTAAGAATATTACATTAACTAACAAAATAGATGACATAGAACTCAATTTTAAAAAATCCAAAGTGAAATAAACCAGTGTGCAAAGACAAATGTAGCATGACATCATTTAATGTCTCATCTCAAAATGTCAGACCTATGAAATAGAGAGCAGAGGCCTGGGCAGGGGTGAGGCTGGTGGAGGGAGGAGGTACCCCTCACAGGCTGCAGAGTTTCTCCATCGGAAGGAAGGGGAGGTTTCAGAAATGGCAACTATGGTCCGCAGTGGTATACTGCAGATTGCACAATAACTAAAGAATGTATTTTAAATAGTCCAAGCACAAAGTGTTTAAGGTAATGGATACAGTAATTAGCCTCATTTGATCATTGAAGAGGTGCATGTATTAAAATACCCATTGTATATCATAAGTATATACACCTATTGTTTGTCAAATAAAAATTTAAAAATTCTAATAAAAATAGATATAAGTAGTTGGTCTCATTCTTGTAAACATTTGAGTATCTTCCCATTTAAACTATGTATTTATCCCCATGAACAAGTCCATATGAGCAATATAGAGGGAATTGGAGTAAAATTAACATATTATTCTGTTTGGATGTGCAATAGTTATGCTTGCTCAGGGGAACTAGTCCAACTGTACAACACAACTCGGTCACGGTGAGGCCTTCATCCCCTCTTCCTCTGCTGCTCCCCCTGCTCCCTTTGCCATCTTCAGAAAGCCAGGAATGGACTTCACTGTGTCTGAGGAAAATTTGTATAATCTAATGTATTTTCAGAGTTTGCATTAATGGCTTAACATTTACTGGGACAGTTTCCATACAAGAGTATAAGTACCTAGATGCAAATGCTCCCTGAACTACCTTTGTAGTAGGCATAATGGGTACTTTGCATTTATTATCACATTTTTGATTGCTTATTGCCCGATTATTTTCTAAAATGAATGCAGATTTCATTAATATGACCTGCTTGTGTAAGAATGAAAACTGTAATGTCTTTGTGTTGATGTCACATTCTGAACATCAAATACGTGAAATGCTGGTCACTTCAGTGTTGTTTTGAAAGCCCATTAGAGTAAAGGGCATCACCTGAATCACATGTCCTAGTATTTCAGCCCCCGACCTCAGCACAGAGCAGCCCACACAGTCCAGGCCTGAGTCCCTCGAAGTGTCCCTCCCAGCAGTGCTGTGGGGCCCTCGGGCGCCGCCACTCTTCTGTCCTACAGGCCTTATCACTCACTCTCTCCTAGAGGTGGGGGCCGGCAAAGTGAGTCTTGTTCCGAGGAACGCCAGTCACCTGGCGGCTCCCTTGCCATGGCAAACAGTGGCTTTCAGGCATTTAAAATCATACAATATTGTAGGTAAGGGATGAAAACTATATTCCATGCAATGGGAACCTCCCCCCCAATAAAAGCAGGTGTAGCTATCCTAACTCAGACAAAGTAGACTTCAAGCCAAAATGGATCAAAAGAGGCAAAGGTCACTACATATTGGATAAAGGAACACTCCAACAGGAAGAGATAACAATTATTAACATACGTGCACTGAACAATAGCCTACCCAACTTCATTAAACAAGTACTATAAAGAAGATGTGGTATTTTAATACAATGGAGTACTATTCAGCCATAAAGAAGGATAAACCTGAGACTTTTATAGTTAAATGGATGCAATTTGCAACCATATTTATAAGTGAAATAACTATGCAGTCCAGACTGGCCTCGAATTCATGGCAATACTCCCACCTCAGCCTCCTGAGTTCTGGGATTACAGGCATGTATCACCATACCTGGCTTGAAACAATTTAACTTTGGTACTAACAGAACAAGAGTTATTTTCCACAATATTGCTCATAATAAATCCAAAAATTTAACTAAAATTCCTTGTGATCAGTCCCTCTTCTCAGAAACCTGAAGCCAGAGCTGGGGCTAGAGCCAGGTGGCTGGGTTCCAGGTGGGGCTCCCTCCTGCTACCTGCCAGCAGGAGCCCAGCAATAGCAGCGTGGACTTAGCCTGCTGCGGGCTGTGAGATGGAACCACCTGTACTGTGCTTGTACATGAGTTGGAGGCCAGCCTGGCTACATGGTGAGACCCTGTCTTAAAAAACAAAAGCCCAAAATCCCACAAAGCTCAATCGTTTTAATAAGCATAGAAATGAAACACAAATCTGAATATCATCACTCAGAACAGGGAGTGAAGTAGCAAGTAGCCAAGGAAAAGGACGTGCTCAGTGAGCCCACGGTGGGACGTAAGGTACTGCTGAGTCACTGAGATGTACTCCTCTTGAGCAGGAATATGAGAAAGTGCCTTACCTCCCCTTGTCTGGGCAGCCTATACCTCCTCACCAGGGCAGGTGTCAGCAGGGATTCAGAGGGCCAGGCCTGCTCTCCCTAGGTGCTGGATCTGTGCTGTCTGAGCCAAACCCTTACCCAGAGGTGGTCTGCTGATGACTTTCAGGCTGGGACTCAAAGTTCTTTTTGGGAGCAGACAGCCCACATCTCATGTGTGCCTAACACAGGAGTTGTTGGTTTGAGCAGTATCAAAACCTTTACCTTCCAGCTTATAACAGTATGATACCATGAGGAAGACTGACCACCCATGGAAGCCCAGTTGCAGCCCTGCTGACTGGATACAAGGAGCAGGCTCCCAAGACACCCACTCAGTCCAGTCCTGGACTGAGGGTCAGCACTGAAGCATAATGTTCTGTATTAGAAGTCTGATGCATGTGAGGAGCCTAGAAAAGAAAGTGGCTGTTAGAAAGTAGGCTCGGGGGCTGGGGATATAGCTCAGTGGAATAAGCGCCTGCCTAGCAAGTGCAGGGTCCTGAGTTCGATCTCCAGTACTGCCAAAAAAATAAAAATTAAAATTAAAAAAAAAAAAAAGAAAGTAGGCTCGGCATGTGTGTGGCCTGCAGTGTTTTCACCACCAGGTGGCTGGTGCTGCCCAACTGCCGTGCTCAAATATCCTCACCTGGCAGAACAGGCTGCTGTCCCTGGCTAAGGCCTCTGGTTAAATGCCAATTTTCAACTAAAAGAGAGGCCAGGTGGGCAGCATCCACCTCAGAGCACACCAGAAGACACCCCAGATGCCAGCTTCCACAGATGCCCAGCCTGGTCTTCCCTGGCCAAGCTCTGTGCTTATTCCCATTGCTCTGTTGACAACTGTCGGGGTAAGCGGCTGCTCCTGTGCGACCATCTTTTCCAGTGTCTCCACTTAACTTCTGAGTTCCCGCCTCTACTCTCATTCGCCTTCTAGAAGGGCTGTCCACTGTCTGCATGCAGGGTGTCTGGTCATGGTTTTTATCATTTGTTATGTCATGGGGGCCCTGTTTCACGACTATAAAGACTTTTTTGAGCCTGCAGTTGACAGTTTTGTCCCTTGCTGGCCACATGAGACCAACTCTAGCAACTCATGCTGGGATGGAGAATTCCAGAATCTTCTGAAGGAAGGCGGCTGTCACCGGTGGTCTGTGTCACTTGGCTGGCAGGTGTCCTCTGGGCACCGAAGCCCAGCATCACGCTTGGGAGTAGCGGCAGAGCCAGAGGTGGGCTTAGGAAGTGCCATCCTGGCCCTGCCTGTCTGGAGGCTCGTCTCAGGTGCACCTCATCCCCAGTGAGGATCAGACTGCCCATGTTTGCACCAGGGTCTGCAGATGCCAGGACTCCAGAGCATTACTTCTTGCCTTTCTACTAGGACCCTTACAACACTGTTGGCTCTAGGCATGCAGCTGTAATGGTCATGTATGTTTAAATGTGGGTACACTTTGTAGCCTCCAGGAAGTCATTTGGCCTCTTCTCTTTAAGTTCAAGCTTTACCCCAAAAGGGCCAGTTACTTTCTATTTCTATCATAGGCTTCTGCTGACTGACTGATGATACTTTGTCATTTTGTTCTAGTAAATATTCTTGAATACATTAAATTGTTAATATAAAAAAATCATAAGTGAAATAAATGAGACGCATCTATGTAAACATTGTATTATCATCCTGGTGTGAGAAACCAAAAGAGTAAATAAGATCTAAAATGTACAATAGATATTGTGAAATGGGAAGAAATTGTTCAAAAAGAAAAAGGAACTAGGGTGATAACAGGGGGAAGGACAGGAGGGAAGAGGGAAAAATGCAGGTCAGTTACACTATTAGTGTCTCTTAGTTCCTTAAAAAGGAAGTTTGTGCTAATATTGATTGGAGAAATTTTTATGCCCATGTCTTATACCCTGAGCAACTACTTTAAAGATAACAACATGTAATGTAAAAAAGATATAAGAGATCAGATAAACACAACACAATTGAAGTGGGGGACCTCAATACCGTACTATCACAAATAGATCAATTAGACAAAAGAAAATCAACAAAGAAATATACAAGTTGGACAAAATTTTTTAACAAATGAACTTAATAGATATTTACAGAATATTCTACCCATACACGTTCTTCTCAGGGGCAGCAGAGACTTTTCTCTAAAAACAGACCACGTACTAGACAATAAAGCAAACTTAAGTACAGTAAAGTAAGTCTCTAACTTACAGACAAGTTCCACTCCAGGAGAATGTTCATAAGTCAGATTCATTCATAATTTTGACAAAGAGAGTCTTACACTTTTGTCACAAACATAGATTGTATGTCACTTTGCACATCATAGCAGTCCCCTCTGCATCACCACTGCTTTTCCTCTTGCTTTCAGGTATCCTGGGCTCAGACTGAGCACTGTACTGCTGTGCACTATCACACTGTACAGGAACCACACAGCAGCACCACTGTGAAAGTGTCCAGCAGTCACTTGAGCTACTTCCATAATTTGTTTGGATCTACAAATGCTCCTAATGTAAAATCCATTCATACCTGTGGAAGTTCACAACTCAAATGTTTGTAAGCTGGGGATTTATTGTAAATGTAAAAGAATTGAAGTTATACCATGGATATTATCTATCAAATCATAAAACAATGAAACTGGAAATCAAAGACAAAAGAAATCACAGAAATTATGCAAATATATGGAAATTAGGTACTACACTCTTAAAAGAAAAAATGGGTTACAGAAGAAATTAAATAAAAACTAAGACAGTTTCTAGAACTAAATAATAATGCTAATACAATATACCACCACTTACGAGACACAGTGAAAGTAGTCCTAAGAGGAAATTGGTAGCTTTAAATGCCCACATCACAAAAACAGAGCAAGCCCAAATAAACAACCTGATGATGCACGTGAAGGTCCTAAAAACCAACCAACCAAACAAGCAAACAAAAGCAAATACAATTCAAACCCAAAGCCAGTATAAGAAGAAAATTACAAAGATCAAAGTAGAAATCAATGAAGTTGGGACCAAAATAAAAAAATCCGCAACGAAGAATCCATGAATAACAGTTGATTTTTCAAAAGAATAAACCTTCACAATCTAACCAGAAGCAAAAGAGAAAACTCAAATCAGTGTAATTAAAAATGGAAAGATGAAATCAAAATGGACATTAGCAAAATGACAAAACTGTACAGAAGTAAACTGGAGAATTCAGAAGAAATTTAGATTTCTAAGTATATATAAATTACCAAAACTGGACAAAAAGGACTTAATACCCTTAATAATCTGATAACAGGAAATGAAATTGAAGCAGCAATAAAAACCAAAATCTACCAACTAGGAAAAGCTGAGGTCCAGATCAGTTAATTACTGAGGCCTACAAAAATCTAACAACAATACTCTTCAGCTTCTTGAACAAAACTGAAAGGGAAGGGCTATTTCCAAAGTCACTCCTGGAGGCTACCATTACACCAACTCCAAAACCAGACAAGGATCCAACCAAAAAAGAGAACTCTAGGCCAATATTTTTAATGAATATAGATGCAAAAATCCTCAGTAAGATACTGGCAAACAGAATGCAACAAATCATGCAAAAGATACACTATAATAAAGTAGGCTTCTTCCCAGGGATGCAAAAGTGGTTCAACATAGGCAAATCAATAATTATAATACATCACACAAACAGAAGCAAGGACAAAAATCATATGATCATTTTAATAAGCAGAAAAGGCCTTTGATAAACCCTACCACCTTCCTTCATTAAAAAATGCTGAAGAAAATAAGTATTGAAGGACTTTATCTCAATCTGATAAAATCCATTTACGACAAACCTACTGCCAACATCATATGAAATGGGGAAAAACTGAAGTCTTTCCCTCTAAAATCAGGAAAAAGACAAGGATGCTCACTATCACTACTCTTGTTCAACAACATGCTCAAAATATTAGCTTGAGCAATCAGGGAAGAAAACGAAACAAAAGGAATATATATATATATATATATAATATATATATGAAAGAAATTATAATAATTTTAAGACCATGAGTCTCCATATAGAAGACCCCAAAATTCTACCAAAAGACTCTGAGAATTGATAACCAAATTCAGTAATGTAACAGGATACAAATCAACACATAGAATTAATAGTGTTTCTGTACAGCAATAGTGAATGCACTGAGAAAGAAATTAGTCAAAAATTGCCCTTCACAATAGCAGCAAGAAAAACTAAGTACTTAGGAATTAACCCAACCAGGGAAGTAAAACTCTTCTGCAGTGAAAACTACAGTGCTCTGGAAAAGGAAATTGAAGAGGACATCAGAAAATAAAAAGATAACTCCTGTTCCTAGATAGGCAGAACCAGTACAGTCAAAATGACTGTACTTAGTTTATATTCCCACCCTCAGATTCTTACACCAGTGATACAATACATTGCCCGCACATGTACCGCTGATTTATTTCACTTATGAGTATGGACTCCAGTTTTGACCACTTGCCTACAAAGTCCCCAAAACTGTCTTTCTTTATAGCTGAATAATATTCCATTATATAAAAATGCCACAATTTTTTAATCCAGTCTTCTGTGGATGGACACTTGGGTTGCTTCCACATTTTAGCTATTACAAATTGTGCTGCT